>LR582448.1:0-108865 GCA_900536345.3 Caenorhabditis sp. 39 LS-2015 | reverse complement strand
CAATACCAACTACATGCTATAATGTGAGAGCGATGGCGCCACAGCAGTACCTGATACCGCACGTCCGGCAGTACCAACTGCGTGCTATAATGTGAGAGCAATGGCGCCACAGCCGCAGCCGATACCACCTAGCAGTGCCAACTACATGCTATAATGCGAACATGATTATGACACAGCAGAAGCTGATACCGCCCGTTTAGCGGTGCCAACAAATGGATATAAAAGGAACATGATTATGCCACAGCAGCAGCCGGTGAATGAGAATGGTCCGACCATGCCACAGGGGGTGTTTGTGAGCGGGGGCGGAGTTGACCTTTAAGGGGCGGACCAGACACGTGTGTGTATGGGGGGGGGGCGGTTGATCTGGCCTCTACAGCACTCTTATTCAAAGATGGCAGATGGCTCGGGTTCTTTGTTTCTTTGATGTTTCAGACTGCGACTGTGACAGGTGTCAATCAAAGTGACAGGTTAATGGGGTGAGAACAAAAAATTCTGAATAAAGGGTACTCTAAAAACTCAAATTAATTATAACCGTCTCGCGCATAGCCAAATTGAACCTTTAATTATGGTAATTTATGGTTTAATTTTATGGAGTTTGACGTTTTCTGGCGGTGTGCTTTAAGTGATTTAGTCAAAGATATTTTATGAATATTTCATTTGTAACTAGAACGGTACAAAATGCATTTATTTCACTAGTTCTGAAGAATAGCTGGAGTGAGTCCAATCTTTTCCATGATAGGGTCAAAGTAGATACAACGTCCGCGGAAGAATGGAATACCCAAGCTGATCCTGCAAAAAAGAATTAATGAATGACACTGACAACGAGATGACGTACATTCCATTGCTGCTTGGAATAACTTGGAGTCGGCAGTTTCCAAAGTAGCTGGTGACAAGATCTCTTTCAGTGATTGTAGCGGTGGCTCCTAAATGAACACACACCTTAAATTTGTCAAAAATGATTAATACCAACCTCCAGAGAAAGTGAACGTGAGAGAAATCTTGGTATCACATGGAACAAGTGGTGGGTAGACTGGGACATTTTTCAGGCCAATTGAAGCAAGGATTTTGTCGATATAGACAGATGGGGCAGCAATGCGACCATCAGTTGAGTCAACGATAGCCTGAATAACATAAAATAGAATCAATGCTTCTCTATTTTTGTCATACCTGAATGTACTTGCTCTGGGAATTGGTTCCTGCGCTTCCGACCGATTGAAGGTTAGAAATGGTGAATTGATACTGATAACCGTTAGAAAGAGGGATGTAGACTGGGTTTGGAACACAGTGAACTGGGTCAAGTCCTCCGTAATAGATGACTCCGTGAGTTCCAAGATCAGCTGTTTGGTTGAAATGCTCAAGCCAGATGGAGAAGAAGGTATTGGAGATATCTCCTTGGTGGACTCCCTGGACAAATGGAGAGTTTCCTCCGATTTGGGAAGCTCCAGTATGAGCCATGCCAAGGACACCGTCAGCATTGAGTCCTTCGATTCCAACTGGAAGACTGGTGACTTGCATGAACTTAAGAGCTGGGATGGTGATAAGGTCAGTTTTGCGATCTCCAATCTGAAAACTAAAGTTGAACTTAATGCTTTTATTGAATGTTGCGTACCACAGCAACATCGTTTCCAGCAAAGCCCTTGAAAGTTCCGAGGTTATTCTTGAAGGTGGTAGCGTATCCAAACTTGTAGTAGCTAGTGGAGGCCGATGAGTTGAACTTTCTCTTGTTGTAGCAGTGTAACTCGGTTGCTAAAAACTCATTTTTAAATTGAACATTTTAAAAGTCTTACAGCAAGTAATATCTGGAACAACAAGATCAGCGGTCCTGGTGTCAATGACAACGCTGAAAAGTTGTCCTGGAGTTCCAATGGTCAAGTTGGCAACAAGAAAATATTGACTTTCCAGATTCAAAGTTTGTCCTCCTAAACATTCATTTTTTTACATAGGTCTTTAACTTAAGAACAGCATACCTTGAGTGATACTGGTCACAGGGGATGGGGCCACTCGGATTGGGAGCACGAATGCTGAGCTGGTGGCAGCCAGAGCCAAGAGGAAGATGATCGAAATCATATTTCTGATTCCAGAATGATTTTTCAATCTTTCCCACTGTCTATTTATGCGATTCCGCCTTGAACTGATAACGTGAAATCGTGACATATGCCCTATCGCTTATGGCACTGCACACTTTCAGTTTTCATCACTTTTCGCATCTAAGAACTTTATTCGACGAGACACACCTAGAAATGAAGAGAGTTGAAAATAATTACGATAATGATGACTTGAATCTACAATTTTTATTACTTTTCAGTTTCTTGATCTTGTTTTCTCAATTTTTGTGTTGCTAATGAGAGTCCTTTTTATTTGAAAATTTATAAAGAAGAAAAAATGAATTCATTGAATTTGGTTTATAGAACATGAAAAGAATACTCATCAGTGAAAAAAAATACAAATTACTGCGGAATGGTAACATTGGAGTAAAATTCTGGTTGAAAGTAATAGTAATCTTTTTCCCATTGTGGATTCAAGTTTTCAATAATATCAAAAGTGACCAAAGTCGCAACAGCAATCGCTTTCCGGCTTTCAATATTGCATTCATCAATTTTCGGTAATGTTCTGTCAATACAACCCACAGTTTCGTATCTAAGCTTTTCAATTTCCTCTTCTGTCGTTTCTCCACTTTCTTCTGTTGCTACACCTCCAAATGAAAAGCATTTTTTCACTTCATCATCATCCACATCAGCCTAAAATCTAATGTGTTGCTATAATTTTGCTCTATGTTCCCTGTCACCTTCACTACACATTCAAACGCTTCCGAAAACATTTTGTCCCCTGCAAAAGCAAGCCCATCCACCAAATATTGCAGATTGTTTGCAGTAGTACAATTGATACTTTCTAGACATAATGATAGAAACTCAAAAGTTTTGAAAGCTTCAAGGGATTTAGTCTGGTTTTTCATAAAATCCAAGTCGGAATACTCATTACTAACATTCTGAAAACTTTTGTTAAGAACTAAAAAAAACTCCAATTTTTACATTAAATTCAAGCAAGCAGACGTTCAATGCAGATTGTTCGTCTTTGTTGGGACAGGTACCAGCCATCACATGTTTGATAGTATTTTCCAGATCCATCAAAAATTGAGAAGAAGCGAAAGAAACAAAACCGATTTGTATCAGAATTCGGAACATTTTTAGGGCCCATACTGACACGTTTTCTTTTATATGCCAATTACTGTACAGCAGCTATGATTCATGAAAAACAAAAGTAACATTGGTTTATTAAAATAGAAGTGTTCTAGTGATGTTTGTGAGTTTTTAGTCTACACAAGATAAGTGCAAACATTCGTTACAGTTCGTTATCACAACAAAAGTATTGTTGTGTGCAACACTTCTTGTACTGACTTTTAAGAAACTTTTTCTTATTTCATTTTTGTTTTCAGTCATAGTCATTTTCAAATGTTTTATTTGTTGTTGAACAAGAATTAAAGCACTGCACATAATGACACTAGTCCTGGAGTTTAGCTGGAGTGAGTCCGATTCTCTCCATGATTGGGTCGAAGTAGATGCAACGTCCGCGGAAGAATGGAATACCCAAGTTGACCATTCCATTGCTGTTTGGCACGACTTGGAGTCTGCAGGTTCCGAAGAAGCTGGTGACAAGGTCTCTCTCGGTGATGGTAGCGGTGGCACCTCCGGAGAAAGTGAGGGTGAGGGTGATCTTGGTGTTGCACGGAACAATTGGTGGGTAGACAGTGACGGTGTTGGAGTTGATGCCAATCGAGTCAAGGATCTGACTAATGTAGGTGGCTGGGGCAGCAATGCGACCATCGGTTGAGTCAACGATAGCCTCAAAAGTATCCGGTAAGTTTTTTATCTCTTTTTTCAAGTTTTACCTGGATGTACTTGCTTTGAGAGTTAGTGGCAACGTTTCCGGCAGACTTGAAGTTCGAGATAGTGACCTGATATTGGCTTCCGCTGGAAAGTGGGACATAGGCGGCATTTGGGACGCAGTGAACTGGGTCAAGTCCTCCGTAATAGATGACTCCGTGAGTTCCAAGATCATCGGTCTGGTTGAAGTGCTCGAGCCAGATGGAGAAGAAGGTATTGGAGATATCTCCTTGGTTGACTCCTTGGACGAATGGAGAGTTTCCTTGAATTTGGGAAGCACTGGTGTGGGCCAGTCCAAGGACACCGTCAGCGGCGAGTCCCTCAATTCCAACTCCGAGGTCGGTGTATTGCATGAACTTAAGAGCTGGGATGGTGATAAGGTCAGTCTTGCGGTCTCCAATCTGAACTTTTTTCTTTGAGTTTTGTGTTTTAGTACAGACTGTCTACCACAGCAACATCATTTCCGACAAATCCAGTGAAAGTTCCAAGATTGTTCTTGAAGGTGGCTGGGTATCCAAACTTGTAGTAGCTAGTGGAGGCCGATGAGTTGAACTTTCTCTTGTTGTAGCAGTTCGAGCCAGAAGCTATAAAATTGAACCATAAACTTTGACCGTCTCTTATCGCGCTCCACAGGTATAAAAGATCGGTCGCACTCTATTCCACTCTAGGATTCTTTCCGATAAAAAAATCGTTAAAAATTGAGAGTTAATGATGCCGACCGCGATGAAACCAGCTAAATTGTCAGCAAAAGCTGACAAAAACCGTAATCAGCGCTTGATTCTAAGCGATATGTTGCCAAACTGAGCCAGTTTGACGTAGTGATTGCAAAAAGATTAGAGGAAATGAACTTACTGCAGGTGAGATCGGGAACAACAAGATCAGCGGTCTTGGTGTCAATGACAACTGTGAAAAGCTGTCCTGGAGTTCCAATAGTCAAGTTGGCAACAAAGAAGTATTGTCCAGTTTGTTCCAAAGTTTGTCCACCTAAAATTGAATATATTTTGGGAATCTGCACATTAACACTATGATATTCACAAACAAGCTGTTCAAAATTTTTAATTATTTCTAAAATTATTCTTGCTTACCTTGAGTGATGTTCGTCACCGGAGCTGGCGCCGCTCGGAACGGAAGCACGAATGCTGAGCTGGTGGCAGCCAGAGCCAAAAGGCAGATGATCGAAATCATTTTTCTGACTTCAGAATGGCTTTTCAGTTTCCACCAGCGCGTATTTATGCAGTTCTGTTACAAACTGATAAGGTGTAAATCGTGACATACGCCCTATCGCTTATGGCACTGCACACTTCCATTTTTCATCACATTTTGTAGGTAGAAACTTTATTCGACGAAACACAACTAGAAATGAAGCGAGACGAGAGTAATAACGACGATGATGACTTAGATATCGGCTGGGAGAATCTTTCCGCGACACTCTCCGAACCCGATTCTCACACCATTCTTCTCGCACGTGCCCGAAAGATTCACTTCGTCTCCATCCTTCAGGAATTTGCGAACTCCACTTCCAACTGGAACTTCTTTGGCTCCACGCCACGAGAGCTCGAGCATAGATCCGTAGGCTCCTTCTTCTGGTCCCGAGACAGTTCCAGATCCAAGAAGATCTCCTGGACGAACGTTGCATCCGTTGACAGTGTGGTGAGCAAGTTGTTGTTTCAGGGTCCAGTAGAGATGCTGAAAATAACTAGAATACAAGCGAAATCACAAAGAATCTTCCTCACTTTGAAGTTAGTCTTGCAGACGGTATGGTCCTCAGTTTCACCCTCTGGGCGGATTGAAACAGCAAGGTTGATGTCAAGAGTGAATGGGTCATCGTGATGAAGGTACGCTGGTGGAACGGGGTCTTGGATTGGGTTCTCAACGAAATATGGACGAAGAGCTTCGATAGTAACGATCCATGGAGAGATGGTTGTGCCGAATGACTTGGCAAGGAATGGTCCGAGTGGAACATATTCCCAAGCTTGAATATCACGAGCACTCCAGTCGTTCATCAGAACGACTCCAAAGATGCGATCCTCAGCTTTTTCAATTGGCACACGAGTTCCCAAAGTGTTTTCTGGGCCACCAACGAAGAACGCCATTTCCAACTCAAAATCCATGAGTTTAGATGGCCCGAAGGATGGCTCAGTGGCTGAAATTTTCAAATTTCTCAGTTAATTTCAAACTAACGGGGTACCCTCTGGAGCCTTGGTCTGTCCAAGTGGTCTCTTCAGTTCGGTTCCAGACACGACAACAGAAGATGCTCTTCCGTGGTAACCAACTGGAAGCCATTTCCAGTTTGGCATCAGAGCATTTTCCTTTCCACGGAACATGATTCCGACGTTTGTGGCGTGATGAATGGAAGAGTAGAAATCAGTGTAATCTCCAATTTGAGCTGGAAGATGCATAGTAGCCTCAGTGCGCGAAGTGAATGCACGAGCTCTGGAAACATTGAATGATAGCTTTAAAATCTTGAAATTTAAAGACTTGAGACTAACCTCAAGTCAGCGTTGTCTCTGAGAAGTGGAAAGTCGTCAGACAAGAGTTGCTGGATTCTGGCACGAGCCTCAAGCCATGCTGGACGTGGAAGAGCCATGAATGCGTTGAGAGTAGACTGCTTGAACACATTCTGGTGACTCTTCAGTTCTGGTCCATCGAAAAGGTTGGCAACCTCAGCAAGGTTCAGAATCTGGTCTCCAATTGCAACTCCGATGTGGCGAGGGCCCTGAAAAAATATAAATGCTTCGAATACTTGCAGTTAAAAATTATAATAATAAACAAAAATTCTCTTTTAAAACAAAACTCAGAACTCACTTCAGCCGAGGTAGAGAACACTCCATATGGCAGATTTTGAATCGGGAAATCGGAATCCTGTGGGACAGCAATGAACGACTTCATGATGTTCTCTTTTTCCTGAAATGAATACAAGTTACTCGACCAAACAACGCGTTGTTGTCTATCGGAACCGATACAAACGGCGTCGAAACGGGAGAGAGTGCATGAGAATGAGAGGAGAATGAAGAGAGAGGGAGGAAATGGAAGAAGAGTGGAATACGCACAGGGCCAAGGTCGGTGTGCGAGACTGTCGACCATAAACGAGAAGAGATAGCCAGCCAGACAGTCAACGACTCTGCACAATGATTACATCTGCACGTGCTTTGGCTATCTGTTTCTCAGATGGCTTTTATTGATACCGATTGGGATAAGAAATTATGACAATGACGTCATGATAAGATAGTAAAACTGACTACGATTTCTGAGAGTCCTGTCTAGATTCAACAGATTTTTTGCGAAAACTCATTGCGAAATAGCGAAATGCGAAATGCAAAAACAATGTTTGATCGGAAGTAAAAAGGGAAATGTTGTTTGCAATGGCAACGACAGTGTGGTTTGGGTTTCAATTGGAAATTTAGTGATGTTTACAGTCTAGTTTGCATATCTAACCCTATGTTTTGTATTTGTAAAAAATACCAAAAAACATATAAGAAAAAGTTTATTTAAAAACATCCAAAACAATGTCAAAAAACTGTCCAGTAAATACAGATACAAAAAGGTTGTTTTCAAAATTAGGAGAACACTACAGTGGCTTGAAGGCATAGCAGGTAACATCGTCTTTAAAAGCTTGGCAGAAAGTGTCAGTGTGGGCAATATAACTGAATTCTCCCTTTCCGCAGATGACGTTTACGTCGTGGCCAAGAGTTTCCTCAGCAGTCTTTTGAATGTTCCTCTTTGACTCGCTAGCGTCGTCAGAAATGTTCTGAAAAAAGCACCATTTGGCTGGTTCAATTTGGATGGAGTCGTACATCAAGAATAATGTTTTTCAGCTCAACACTGTTACACGACGGATCGACAGTTTTGGCGGCAAAGGCAGCGCGACGAACACTCTTGTATTTGCATGGAGAAGAACATCCACAGCAGCAATCATTCTGAACAAATTTCCCGTTTTAAAACGTTGAGACTGCTTTAAACCTGAGCTGGAATTCTAACAGCTGGAACCACAGCTCCTCCTCCGCAACCACCAGCTGCTGGAACAGGCATTGGCATTGGTTGAGCCATTTGGAACATTGGTTGATAATATTGCGGGGCGTAGGTCGGGTAGAAAGATGGACGTGGCATTCCCATACCCATACATGGACACGATGGTCGAGGCATTGGTGGCGGCGGCGGGCATGGCATTGGTGGTGGTGGAGGTGGCGGGCAGATTGGTGGAGGGGGACAGAACCTTAAACTTTTTTATACCGGAACTTCTCAAAACTCATACTCACTGAGGTGGACATGGTGGTGGCGGTGGGCACATTGGCATTGGCATTGGCGGAGGGGCACATGGCATTCTAGGTTGACACATTGGAGTGGGACATCCGCCACCGCACGGTCTACCGAGCATGTATTGAGCGGAAACAGAGCCCAAAACAATCTAACAAATAAAGTTTTGAAACAGATTCGGAAGCTGTAACAAACCCTACCAAGAAAAGAAAAACTGGAACCGGAAGCTGGAAAGAGGTACTCATTTCGACAAATAAGAATGAGGAAACGACTGTGGCATCCAAACACTTGCACGGATATTTATACTGCTTCACATCTTCAACCAGTTTTTGTTCGTTTCGTTTTTCAAGAAGATTCCATGACCTTTGCAAGCTTTTCCGCAAGATTTCGTTGTGTTCTTCATACTTGAAGTGAGTGTCTCTCCCTGTGTTAGGTGAAGAAAAAATAAAGCGGAAAAAGGTTGAGTTCATCGGAAAAAAAGAAAAAAAAGAAAGAAAGATTTTGATTCGAACCTGCGATCGGTTTTACCCGATTAAGCCTCGTAGACTCTACGGAACCACCGTGGCGGTGAGTCTGAATTCTAGTCATCCTCTTAATTATGGTCCCAATTGTCTCTCTCTCCTTTCGCACTCTACAACTTCTCAGAGGCAATGGACCACCGAAAGGCTGGAAACCGTTGCCTCATAAAGGAGATGACAATTATTTAGACTCACCGCCACGGTGGCTCAGTGGGTTTCCTACCAGTTTCGGTCGGGTAACACCAATCGCGGGTTCAAATCACGTCCGTTGCAAATCTTTTTGTTTTTTTTTCAGATTGTAATTTTTTTTCTCAGAACATTGTGGAATTTGTTGAACTTATTGAACCCATCCATTTCTTGACTTATTTCACAACTTCTTCTTTTTCTATTTACATAACGTGAAAGTAAGTACGTCTACAAAATGTTGGCATTATTTGCATATCCATACACACAATAATCCGAAGGTCATTTATGAAATGAATCAAACTTCATACGTATGAGTAATACACGTTTTCTCTTTCCTTTTCAAAAGCTTCATTCATCTGAATCCATTGCTATCCAACACGTACTGGAACACAGACACCTTTCGAGAGGACGAATCGGGCACAACACCACTCTCCGAATCGCTTGTGGCGCGATGAAACTGAAGAAAAAAAACGATGCTGATGTCTATGACAGGTGGGGGTGGAAAGGTGAATGGGAAATAAAAGAAGTTAGGTGGAAAGTTAGTACGTACTTTGAGATTCTCTTTCCAAAACGCTTCTTTTTCCTCTCGTTGTTCCTTGAGCGCATGGTTGGGTATTACACACTCTGGTTTGCCGGTGAGGTTGACTGAAAGAAAAACGTTGTCTTATGATTTGATTGTTTGGAAAAAAAACTAACGAGCAGTTGGTTGTACTAGGACACCTAGTCCGGTATTGAGTTCCACATGCTCCACAGTTTTCAGAACAGCCTGTCCAACCAGACCATAACAAAGAGTAGGCTAAAAAACTTTGATCTTTCAAGGAAAAAACTATTTTTTTTGAATTTTACTTTTCGGTGCCGGAGGTGCCCTTACAACTGGTCTAGGTGTGGTTGCTGGTGGATTTCCATCTGTAAAGTATGAATAGTATTTTATTGTTACAATTCTGTTACCTGCTCTATATCTCAAGACAAATTGTGAATTTTGACTAGCTTTTGAGATAACAATTACACTATTCCCTTTGCTAACTCTTTCTCCTGCAACAGCTCTACAACATTGACGGAATCCGGTTGCTTCGTGAGTGTATTCTGCTTTGATCTGGAAACAAATAAATAAATAAATCAATGTGCTCTGAAAAAACAAACGAAAAATAAATTTACCTCAACAAACTCATCGCAAACCGGAGAGCATTTATACATAACATATGTCAACTCAAATCGAATATTTCCACCATTCACCTAAATAATCTACTTGATCTTACAGTTCAAAAACTGTAATAAATGCACCGCCGTGATTCTCCAGTAGCAATCAGATGATCCGGAGAATGAGATGTTTCTCCAGTTGAAATCAGCTCGGGGAAGTTCTACTCCGCAATCTGAAAATAACAAAAATAAATTTAAGTTTTTTTTTTTAACATTCCGCGACTACTAATTGAAAAAGTTGAGAAGAAAAAAAAAAGAAGAAAAAAACAAAGAAAACTGACTGGATGTTTGAAGCCTTTCGCAATAAGTTCCTTCCAGTCCAGTTGGACATTTGCACAGATTGCAGTTATTTGGATCCGGATATCCGCCATGTTGGCAGTTTATTCTATTTGTACATACATCTGTAAAATTGAAAAATACCTAACCCAAAAGTTAAAGAAATAAAAACTCACTCTGACAAAAGGCAGTGTTCAACAACTTGAGATCTAGAAAAGACGGCTCTACTCGACTTCCAATGGTATTCATGAATGCAGCATCTACTGGTTCTACAGTATTCAATGTAGAAGATCTAGAAAACGCCTGGAAAACAAAACTAATATGAAAATCGAAAAAAAGTTTTGAAAGATGAATCAAAACCTTTGGTCCGTAGTGCATGACTGATCCGTAGTCATATGGAAGACTGTATTCGTTTACTTCTGACCAGGATCTCTTGTCGAATTGACCTTGCAGCCCGTTCACAGCGTTTTGCTGATTTATTCTGAGAAATTGCTATTGTTTAATGGAAAAAACAATCCGTTTTACCTAACATAAGAATCCCTTTCAGGTCTAGCTTGCTCATGCCAGAATCCCAAAGAATGCCCGATTTCATGGGTGATTATTCCTAGCTGAAAACTCGAAAGTTAAAATTTGAATCTCAAAACTTTTGCACTGACTGTTTCGCAACCATCTCCAATGGAAATTTCCTGTGGTCCGCCAAGTTTTCCAACACTTGAATAGCATCTGAAACAAGCTCCAGAATAAGTTTCATGCTCCCCGCTTACCCTTCTCCTTTGTTAAAAACTAGATAATCTGTGCCAGCACCGTTAAGAGAAAATCGAATGCAACTGTTTCTTTCATAATACCTCAATGCATTTGTAATTTGGCTTTGCCACGTGGCTGAAAAAATATTCAAAAGTTTTGATTCTACATAAACAAAAAATATTCGATAAACGTGCCATCTGTGTCTAGAAATCGATACGGAATGCTTCTGGACCAAGTGGTCCCATTGAGATTCATTTTTCTCTTCACTCTAAACCCGTTTTGAGCAACTTTGTTCATTTGAGCAACCGTTAGAGTCTGCAATTTTATTTTTGGTATAAAAAATCAACCTCAAAGTTTACCATGTCACTTTCAAACATAACTGCCGCAATTTTACTATTCGCACTCATCTCATTGTTGTAAACTCCAGTTGCAGGAATAACACTGTTCATATCCTGAAAACCTCAATATTTCCATAAGTTTTTTTCCGATTTTATTCCCGTACATATTGCGAGTTCGACTTTCTGTTCATGTAAGAACTCATGATTTGAATTACTCTGTCATAACTCTCCCCTGGCCGCTGGAACGCTGCAGTGTTCACGTTGACACTATTTACCACCTATAAATGATGTCAACATCAATAAATCATTGTTTTGTTTTTTAATTTCAAACCTTATCGATATCTTGAGTAAACATTACTTGTGGTTCATCTTGTTGTGGTTGCGGAGGCGGAGGAGGAGGCGGAGGCGGCGGAGGTGGAAAATCCTGCAAATGTAAAACATCTTACTGAAAATTATAAAAAAAGTACCCATGGTGGTCTGCGATGCCATGGTGGTCTACGCCAAGGGGGTGGCGGTCTGTGCCATGGAGGGGGTGGTCCGAATGGTGGTCTGGGTGGTCTTTAAAGATTGGTTTTGTTATAATTTTTAAAATCTATACTTTACCGATCCCATGGCGGCGGTCCCCATGGACGGGGAGGTGGGGGTCCTGGAAAAAACCAGTCTGCAAACAACCGGGAAAGATTTTATTGGAATGTCAGTAATTTTAGGTGTTTTCCTTTTTTACGGAGAGCAAGTTAAAAATCTGATAACTACTTCCTTCTTTCAACTGGTCATGTGTTTTTTCGAGGTGTTACTAATACCTCTCAAACATTCCTACCTGGTGGTGGAGGGCGTTCAAAAAAATCAGGTTGCGTCAGCGAAGACGGAAGAAGTTGCGATAACAGTATGCTTACAATTATCATACTGCTCTGCTAAGCGGTCATTCGACCTCAAAGGACGGTTTGTAGAATGAATGACAAACCAAATAGTGAACAGTTTGAGTTAGGTTAGCATGGGCTAGAACTAGTTTGTGTTAAGAAGAAGACACGCATTCAATTGGTACGTGCAAGAGGTCGAGGGAAAAGTTTGTGTGGTTGATGTATCTCTTCGCGCCGTTTTCTTTGCCGTGAATCAAAAACAAAGGTCGCCTGCAGTTTAATTGGGTAAACTGCGCATGGGTCTAACGAGATGTGTCTTTTGATGGTGATTGCGAGGTGGAAGGACAAATGATTAGTGAGGAAAATGAAAACATCAATGGAAAATGAGGCGTAACAGAATCTCAAAAGTGAGTTGGTTACAGTTTGTAAGCTGGGGTTTGAATTTAAAACACATACGAAAAAGAAATATTTCTTTGAATTGAGTTCAATCCGTTAAGAAGCGGGTATATAAGGCAAGCAACAAACTACGATATCCAATGGGTCGACAACTTTGGCGAACACATTTTTTGCGATGATTCATTTTTGAAAAATGAAATGATCTTGTCGACGAAATCACCGGAATTAAGATGATCATTTCTGTCTTATATTTTTCTGATCTTATTGATGAATAACCGTAGAAGAACAGTTTATGTTCTGGAAATTTTTTGGAATTGAAGTTATAGCGAACGTTCTAAAATGTTCAGTTTCTGTTTTCAAGTTCATCGTTTTCGAGTTCCATCACTTTTCCAATTCACAATGACATATTTCAGTCCCTTTGATCATTTTTCATCATAAATCATGCAATCGTTAAACCTTGCTATATCATCGTCTTTACACCCTTTTCACCTTTGTGCTTTTTATGTCATTCCACTTGCTCCCCTCTCTCTTCCCGATTACTTCTCTGCTCGTTTTCCCCCTCCAAAACGGTTCGCAATCAGATAACACTGACTTACAGACAAGCCGCACAAATTGGCACGCTTGCTCTCCGCCGATGGCACGTACTCTCGACCGTACGCCCGCCTTCTGCGCTATCCGATTAGTGTATAATGTACGAAAGGCTTACAAGACAAGAGGGGTGGGAGAAATGGGGGGAGAGGGAATTGATAAAATTTATGAGTGAAATATATAAGGTGGGAGACCGGAGAAGCACTATTGAGGGAGAACAGAGCCGCTTGGAGCTGATAACGAGACGCAGACAAAAACGGTGAGGACAGTCATCGGCCGAGCCAACGCACCTATTCCCACTTACTCCTCCTCCTACTTCTTGCCTTGCCTTGAATACCCCGCCCGGCTCATTCCTCGTCAGTATCGCCGCGATGGCCTACTCGGAGAGTCGCTCGGAGAGCGTTAGCTCGAAAGGTTTGGCTTTTCACTTTTTTGTGTACAACAGCATTTTACTTATAAATCCAGAGTTCTAATCAAAGATTTTTTACTAATTGTACGCCAATATATTGTTTTTGAATTAACAATCGTTTAATGGATCATTGTTCCATGTAAATTGATACAATTCCCATTAAGCATCCAGTTCAAATTCTCAACGAAGCTTAGTGACAATTTTCGTAGTCTTCTTATAGCTGAATCTTGTGCTTGGTACATCGCACTTCAATTAAAACTTGCGTAAACTCTTAAGAATTAAAGATTAAATGACAATGCACTGATAGCAACCAAACGAGATAGCTGTAAGTTGTGATTAACTCAGCATACCAGAGGGTACTTTGTCTTAAGCATGATTACAATGACAAAATATCGAAAAGGCTTAGCACTGACTATTTTTGTTTTTTATAGGGAAAAAAAGCTATGGACATGAACTCGAAACAGTGCCACTTCCGGAAAAGAAAATCTACACAACATGGCCCGACATGATCAGACACTGGCCAAAGACCACACTTTGTATTGTTTCCAACGAATTCTGCGAACGATTCTCCTACTATGGAATGCGAAGTGAGTTCAGTTTCAATTTCGACCGCAAAGAGTTTGCTCTTTCTCATCATCTAAAATGCTGGTGGTATCTAATGATAAGAACATTATCATCACTATCGACAAATTCCATATTACTCTCTTCTCAACTGAAGTACAAAAGAAAAGAGAGACTGTTTGAGTTAACACGTTCAAATAGTCACTTGCTATGCTGCACTTTTAAACATAACCACATGATAACAAGGGATAGTTTTGTCCTAAAGCGGAATGCGGCAGCACTTTTAAACTTTACTTTCAATCAAATAGAGAACCGGAACAAAGTCGACATCAAAATCACCGAAAAAGTCGATTCTCTTTTTGCTTTTATAATCCGGTTAACGAATGATTTGGAAAATGAAAATGACGTCTACTGAGCAAAAGATCATCATGCCACGTGACTTATTTTCCAGCGGTTTTGACATTCTACCTGCTTAACGTACTCAAGTTCTCCGACTCTCAATCTACAATCTTCTTCAACGGATTCACGGTTCTCTGCTACACAACACCACTTCTCGGATCAATTGTTGCTGACGGTTACATCGGAAAGTTCTGGTTCGTGCCATTTGCGGATCAGTTCCGGGAATATGAGGACAAAGTTTCAACTCGATTTCTTTTCAGGACAATCTTCTCCGTCTCGATTCTCTATGCCATTGGACAGGTCGTGCTCGCACTCGCTTCTATCAAGAATTATCAATCTTCGGTTCACCCGTAAGTGAGGCTCGTTCCCCGTCCGATTCCCTTTCTTCAAGGCTTATCATCAAACTTTAAGTTTACGAATTCCACGCAGAAAATGTTTGAGAGGGAAAGTCAGTTCCTAGATTGATAAGAACTTTTGAATCGGGAATCGGAAAACGGCAACTTTTGTGCTAATCGGGGTGCAATCAAGTCATAAAAAGTGGAATGGAAACACAAAAAGAAGAGAACAAAAATTGAAATGTTTTGGTTTTCAGATGGATGGATTTAGCTGGTTTGCTGATCATTGCGTTTGGTACAGGAGGAATTAAGCCATGTGTTTCTGCGTTCGGAGGAGATCAGTTCGAGTTGGGACAGGAGAGAATGCTCTCTTTGTTCTTCTCCATGTTCTACTTTTCCATCAATGCCGGATCCATGATCTCCACTTTCATCTCGCCAATCTTCAGATGTAAATGATGCAGTTAAGAGACAGGACTAATATGTGTTTTTCAGCTCAACCATGCCTCGGTCAAGATTCCTGCTACCCAATGGCTTTTGGTATCCCAGCTATTCTTATGATCGTCGCTACCTGTAAGTCCCTATAAAACAGAAAACGAATACTAACTTTGGATGTTTTTAGTGGTGTTCATGGGAGGATCATTCTGGTACAAGAAGAACCCGCCAAAAGATAACGTTTTTGGAGAAGTGTCTAGATTGATGTTTGTAAGTTCTTAAAGTTTCAGATAGTTTTCAAATTGGTCTTTTTCCAGAAAGCTGTTGGAAACAAATGGAAGAAAGGATCGACTCCTAAAGAGCACTGGCTTCTCCACTACCTCACCACCCATGACTGCTCAAAGGACGCAAAATGTCTCGAACTTCAAGCTCTGAAGAGAAATAAGAAACTGTGTCAGAAGAAACAGTTCATCGATGACGTCCGTTCCCTCCTCCGTGTCCTGGTCATGTTCCTCCCGGTGCCAATGTTCTGGGCTCTGTACGATCAGCAAGGATCCGTCTGGCTTATTCAAGGTATAATTGTACTAAACTGACATTGTAAACCAAGTTGATTTCAGCCATTCAAATGGATTGCCGTGTTTTCGGAAACACTCTTCTCCTCCCCGATCAGATGCAAACTCTTAACGCCGTTCTCATTCTTGCTTTCATTCCACTTTTCCAAGTCATCATCTACCCAGTTGCCGCCAAATGCGTTCGACTCACGTAATCGCAAAGGTTACCTATTTTTCTATGCAATTTTTTTCAGTCCACTCAGGAAAATGGTCACTGGAGGACTTTTGGCTTCTCTTTCTTTCTTGATTACCGGATTTGTCCAACTTCAAGTCAATGTAAGTTGTTGGTTTTACATCCATATTTTGAATATTTTATTGCAGACCACTTTGCCAACTTTGCCAGGAAGTGGAGAATGCTCCATCAGTTTCTGGAATCAATTCAACTCGCCATGCACCTTCACTGTCAGCGACTCTAGCAACAACAAGAGAATTCTCACCAACATTAATGAGACCTCGGTAATACCCAGTTTCCATTTCAAACTTCTTTTGCTCTATCAATAATCATGCCATTTTTATTCTGTTTGATAAGAAACAAAAGTAGCGTTTCGGAGAAAGTTATCAAATAATCTGTTGGATTGTGGTTGCTACAAACTAGAAAATTCAATTATCACGTTTCAGTACCTTCACGAGAACAAGAAAGACAAGTCAGGAAAATACAATTTGTTCCTCTCGAAGTCGCCGCACCCAAAAAATGATAATGACTGGCCAATCACTTTCACTATCAGTTATCAAGCAGGATGCCCAGCTGTAAAAACATTGAAACAAAGGAAAAGAACATCATAGAACTTTTCAGAACCTCCCAACAACTATCAATGTAAATGCCCAAAGCAAGAAACTCGTGTACGTAGCCGTTGGTGCATTTGGATACTATCAAAACACTGTGAACACTGACAAGCCAACCGATGGAACTGGAGAATTCTCTTTGGGATTGGTCAGTCTTCTCGACGATCAGCCATACGCCGGAAACTTTGCCATGTGCAGAACAGACGCAAGCGACTACGATGCAAAGAATCCATGCAATCCAAGACGTCCAGCAGACTTTTATTTCTGGGAGACCAACTACAATGATGGAACCGACGACAGAATGAAACAAAATGTTTCTGTCTACACGACGGCAGGAAAAACGAGCAGATTGGCTATTCCCTACAAACAGAAGTCTGTGAAGCCAGGAAACTGGGAACTGTTCTATCTTTTGAACACTCCAAAGGATATCAACAGACAGACATACAACAAGACTGCTACACAGGTGAAGGACACATTCTATCCAACACACCGTGTCGATCAAGGAGGAGTCTTTGTTTACGCGCTCACCGGATCTTATGATAAACCAACGGTTCACAGCATGCAAATCGTGCAATCCAACTCTGTCTCGATTCTCTGGCAGGTTCCACAGATCGTCGTCATCACTGCTGCTGAGATTCTTTTCTCGATTACTGGATACGAGTTTGCCTATTCTCAGGTATCATTTTCTTACTCAAAAAAACATCTCAACACATTTTTTCAGTCTGCCCCATCAATGAAGGCTCTGGTGCAAGCTCTGTGGCTTTTGACAACTGCCGCTGGAGACACCATCATTGTCATCATCACTATCCTCAATCTTTTCGATAACATGGCTGTGGAATTCTTCGTGTATGCGGGTGCTATGTTTGTAGTTATTGCTGTGTTCGCCCTGTTGTCCATTTTCTACTACACGTACAATTACTACACAACTGATGATCAGGACGATGATGTTGGAGCAGATGACGAGGACGAGGAAGAAATCGAAGAGCACAACCCTCGGTATTCAATTGATAACAAAGCTTTCAAGTCGGACGAAGCGGATACATTTGACATTCGTTTTTAAGTTAAACATGTATAAACTCAACCATTTCCATGTCAAATTTCTCATATTCCATTAACTTTATACATACATACACCTACTACTACGACAGTTGTTTTCTTTTTCCCTTTCCTCAACAGTGAGCGTGTTTTGTTTGGCCAAAATAAAAAATTCTCTGAAAAACGATGTTTATGTTGTTTGTGTTGTCTCCACTCAGCGGCTACTCGTCTTTTACCACCAAGAGACACTTCTTGATTTTGTCACTTTGCGAAAAACATTTTGTATTCCATTGGCATCAACACACTGAACTCAAAATAGGGCCTAAATTTGAGAGTTGACATGCGACAACCGGATGAGTATATCCGGTCCGAGCTTTGTGTGCCGGAGGGGCGCATCAGTCTGTGAAATACACCCAGTGACGCTTCTTCTCATTATCCAATTCTTTTCGTTATTCTGACGACGGCCTAAAATGACTGACGAGTTAACGTCACCTTCGCTTAAATCCGGAAATGTATTGGCACTTCTTAACACCCTTTACACTTCCGGATTTGCTATGGCATCTTCCAGTACTCCATTACTCAAAGGTAAGTGAACAAGGAGGAAAAAATGGTCTGTCTTTGTCGAATTTTTCAGGTAAAACATTGCATACTCTGTATGCCGTTTCATTCGTCGTCTACGTCACCAACTCTATTTGTTCATGGCTTCACATCAGTTTTGTAGTAAAGGTTGGGAACAGAAACAGACCAAAAGTTTAGAAAGCTAGCAAATCTTGCTTGTTTAGGGCTACGTGACATCATTCCCGTTGAATACATGGCTGGTAGTATCCTTAGTCGTCACGGCGGTTTGCGGGTCTATGTTCACATGGTTATTACTGGTAAGAATCAGTTTCTCTGATTTATTTCATGTAAGTAACATGACCATTTAGGTTTTGTGTATTGAAAATGCTTTTGCTCATCGACTTGACATCACACCTTATCGAAGCGGATGTGCTTTACTCTTCGAGGCATTTGTTGAATGGACTCAGGTACTCTATAATCCTTTCCGTTTACCTTGGAAAGGTTACTCACTGACTCCTCTTGTCTTTTTAGGCATTTAACAACTTCCGAATGTCATTCCTTATCATGGCGCTACACGACGCACCGATCACCCTCTTCAACTACTTTTTTATCGCAGCCTGCAGATGTCCGAACCCTAAAGTGAGAGTTATCAGGAGAGAGTTGAGTTGGAGAATTGTGAAACGGTTGCAGATTCTCTCCTGGCCGCTCGTTCTATCAGCCAGCTCGTGCACCATCTCATTGATATGGAGAATCACTGTCCTCTATTTCTCCTATAAGTAAGAACAAAGAAAGAAATGATGAGAAAGTTTCGAAAGTGACAAAGTTTAGGAGAATGGTATGCACCAAGAAACCGGTGAAGAAAGTGTCGGGAGTGGCAGTTAACACGCCTGTAAAGCAACACTTTCATCAAGCCATTGATACCAGGTGCCAGAAACTGATAGTTTTAAACAAAAGGGAACATGTTTCAGCAGTAGTACAAATGGAGGAAGACTGGGAGAATATGATGAGACTTGGCCAATAAGATGGGCGCGCATGAAAACAATTGGGCCTCATCATGACGTATTTTTATCGCAATTTTTGTTTTTAGGTTGAATATTCTGTTTCAGAGACTCATTGATACTTCAAATACAACTAGCCCTGTTCCAAACGGCAAGCCAATCCAAATGCCAATTCCTGAAAAACCAAGAAAAGGAATGAAGGATTGGTTTCAAAGAGTTGGGGATTTCCGGGCGAATCTTGATGTATTTTTACTCTCAAATTTCAAATTATTCTTTTGTTTTCAGTGTCAAAGTTCTTGCCGTTATTTTTGCGGCTACACATTCTGGTACATACTCACTTTCCTGACTTATATTCTCATGACAGTGTTCTGCTGGATTCCTTGTATCTATCATTACACCTGCCGTCATAATAGCTTTTATCATCGTCATAAACTATGCAGATCTTTCATAAGGTTAGCTATTGGAACTATTTTTGTTGTTGAAAAACTGTAAGTTTCAGATATTTTTCTATATCATTTCATTATACTGTTTTCTATTTGTCATTAGTGTTTTCAACGTTTCTCATTGGCATGAACATAACCCTTCTCACATCTGTACATGGTCTTGGATCTAACTCAATGCCTCCTGAGATTGATAGAGTAAGAAGCATTTCCAGAATCTCATTGGTTTTTCTTATTTTCTTATTTTCCAGATCTGTGTCACAGTGTCTCCAGCGTCTCACATGATTTATACAAGTATCCTCAACGCTTCTCCATTTGAAAGTTCCCTTCAACTTTGTAAGAGACTCAACAGGTACACCACCTCTCCACGCTCGTGAAATTATAGTGTTTTTGAGATTGAATGCGCCTCGTGATATATACGCAGTGACAGAGTGCAAGCCGTTGTGGGAAGACGGAGGACTGGGAATTGGCCTGGCTCGACAAGAAGCAGGAGTGTGGGAAATGAGAACACCAATCAACAATACTATGCTGGTCCAAAAACTAAAGTCGGAGGAAAATGATTAATGATCATTCAATTTCAGGCAGTAGCTACATACGTCACATTTAACAATACCAAAATTCAGTCTCCCGCATTAAAATTGGAGTATACGCATACTTTATTCATCCGACGAAACAATAATGTAAACGAGAAGTACACTTGCCTCCGAGACTCTGGATGGTAAAATAAAAACGGCTTTGAAAAGAACCGCCAAACTCATTCCATTTAGGACAATCGTTCCGTCAGTGGCTCAATTGAGTTGGCCGTACTTTTCGGCATGTGAGCAGAATTGGAAATTTGCCGAGAACCCCAATTTAATCGAGTGCAATCAGTTTTTCTCCGACAGCAAAAAACACCACCCAAGACATAATTTTCACTTTTTGAGAACCTATGCTACTATTCGAAGAAACTAAACTGATTTTTCTCTTTTCCCACTTTCCATTTCCCATTTCCCCGTTCCATTTTTTTTCGGGTTTTCAGTGTCTTTCCCTTCTACTTTTGTTTTCCTTGTTTTCTGCTTCTCGTCAAATAAAGGTTCAAATTTCAAAACAAAGCTCTTATTAATTTCAACTAGTACTAGTCGCACGAGTACTAGTGCAACAACCTTTCTTAATCCTCGAACTTCTCATTAGCCCTTTAATCAGTCCCTTCTCTACCTCGCCACGAGATTAATCAGCACCTACCTCAACCGAGCGGCCAGCACGAGAAGGCTCCGTTTTCTTCTCTGCCCCTTCTTCTATCTGCTTTTCTCGGCCTCTAGAAGCAACCACAAAGCAAGTCGATATGCGCAATGCGCAGCCAGGAGAGAACATGCTCCTCTTATTCTTTTGCCCGCCCATTTTACTTTCATTCACGGCTCAGTTTTCTTTCTCTCATTCTTTTTTTCAATTTACGTGTAAAGCGTAACGTTTCTCAATTTCCATGTTACAGAGCACTTCCCAAGCAAACCCGGAGAATAAAATGTCGGAAAATCCGTCATTAGGCTTTGGTAGTATGCTGAAGACGTTCGCATATGCTCTCGTCGAGTTCGTGTTCGGCAAGGACACCACCGTTGAAAACGCCGAGAGCTCCAGCAATGGCAAAATCAAAAGAACGATGGAAATTGCTGAAGAGGGAGACGAGCAGGAACAGCTCGTTGAGCATGGAAAGAAGAAGGAGAAGCCAGTCCGCATTAAGAAGATGAGTGCAAAACAATGCGAAAAAAAAGAGAAAAAGGACATCGAGATGGAGAAGATTCCAGTGGCTCCAAAGAGGTTGGTTGCAATAAAATTTTTGTCATAAATTAAATATATCTTACTACAGAAACACCGAGACTCCTCGCATCGATGCGTCCCGAAAGCGCCCTGCTCCAGCGGATCCAATCCCATCGTCTCGCCCGAAACGTGTGACACGCAAGCCGGCCAAATACTAATTAATTGCAAATTGCTATGTATAGCGTTTCAACTGAATTGTGATATGGACTGATTTCCTGTTCTCACTCAACCCAAAAACATCAAGTCGAATTCCGTAATAAAAACAATTATATGCTCTCTTGGGGATATAAAAAAAGGCATTTATTGGTGCCGGCTAAAAGCAATACAAGGGGGGAGGGATCATTACCAAAATAAGGGCTCTGGGTCGTTTTCTTGAAATTTTATAGAACTAGCAATCGTAAACTACAAACCAGTTGGTAGAAGCAAAATTAAGTTCTAGGTAATATGAGAGAGCGTTAGACCGAGTTTCAGTAGTAATTAAAAACCCTCTGAGCTTCCTTGATGGTTATATCCTTATTTGACCTAATTTATGTTAAAACGGGGAATAGTACTCAATACTTTTTTGTAGCAAGCCCACTACCCATTAAGGAATGGGTAAACTTAAGAAATTGACACATTTCTGAGACAAAAGCCTCAAACTTGAGGTGCATCTATTTTCAGCGGCCACTACTACATACATACTAGGCTAGCGACCTCATAAAAAGATGATTTCAAAATCAAGGTTCGAAATTAAGACCAATATTGTTGAAAATCTCTAATTGGAACAAAAACACAATAGATAAACAGATTGGGAATTTTTTCTGGGGACATCGACCCACCCATTTGAAAAAAATTCTTTTGGAACAAGTTTCCTTGATCACAAAATGACATGTTCATTTTAGTATAAGTCTACACTTTATTTGGTCAACAACAAGTTCAAAATTGCAAATCGCTTTCGTCGTTTGAAAATTCCCGAACTCGACGCCGAAACGCTCGACGAACCTGCTCCAGATGACACGACGTGTTGATAGTTTTTCAGAGTTTCAACGCCTGAAAATCAATAAAATTGCACTTTTTCTGAGGAAAAATGGAAGGAAACACTTACCTTGATCATTACTGATCATTGACAAACTCTGCACATTTGTATCGTTTCCAATGGCCAACGCCGATCCTCCAATTGTTCCGTCTAAAAAATTGGAAATGTTTTTCATATAGTTCACGTATTTGTTTGATTACTTCTTGCCTCCCCGTTTTCATTGAATTTCAACACTGCTTGGGTGTCTGCGGATGATTGTCCTTCTCCTTGTCCATAGGCCTATAGTGATAGCTAAAATTATAGAAAAACAGTCAAATACTCACAGTCATTGAAGAGTTTCCGTTTAGAGTTCCACCATCGACATCCACAAATCCGCCACCAAGAACAGTATTCATTGCTCCACTCGCCCCACCAGAACCAATAGCATTTGCGCCTGAAAATCAACAGATAATTTAAGCAATATGTGTTAAAAATAAGAACTCTTACTTAGACTAGAATTGTTCCATCCGCCAACAAGTCCATTTGCACTGAAACTGAGAGATGAGTTGGTTCCGTCGTTCGAAATCGATTTTCCTTCTCCTTTAGATTGAATTCTGCGCAAAAGTCAACACAATTTCAAAAAAAAACCAGTGGTTCTTACTTGACAGTACCATCTGAGTCCATTGCGGTGTCAACGTTTTGGTCGGCACTTGAGCTATTGTCACTTCCAAATCCACGAACAACTCCAGATCCGATAAATGCTAGAAGCAATTTTTGTGGCTAAGAGGTGTCCAAAAAATCAATAACAACTAACCGGCATCCTGCTCAGAATCCGTCAATTTCAATCCGTTGCTGGAGTAGACTTGATTGTTTGCTCCTTGAGCCGAACCACGGATATGAACCACTCCAAGACCGTTCTACAATTATTTCATTCAATAGTTCTCGATCAAAATATTGGAAACCAACATCAGTTCCAACATTGGTATTTGACAACAAATTGATCGTACTGTTGCCACTAGAATACGCATTTGAATTTCCAAACGCTTGAATTTCTGAAACAAACCAACGTTTTCAGCAGTCTCCTAGATGAAAAAACCTGAGCTAGAAGATTGATTGCTGTTAATAGAACTCGCTGCAACCAGAGTTGAATTTCCCTTTCCACTCGACGACCCGACCATCATTCCTTGGACGCTTTGCGTGTTTCCATTTAAAGATCCATTTCCACTGACCATACTGTTTACTACTCCATTTCCACTGTTCAATCCCGAGACTAAACCACTGATGGTCATGTCTGGAACAAATCAGAATGAGAAAAAATGTTGATTTTTTAAAATCAAGTCTCACTATTATTGTTTGTTCCTGATCCCAAATCAATATTTGCCTGAGCGCTGCCTAAACCAGAGGCAGTAGCGGTTCCAACAAGTTTTGCCATCAGCTGATCCCAACTCATTGCCTGATTTGTCTCAATTTCTGCTTGGGAGTTGATTGATCCAGTTCCACCGGCATTACCAAATGAGAATCCACTCTCTGAACGACGAAAACTGTTTTTCTCAAGTTTTACGTCTAGTACTCACGTTTCTGCCCAGTAGAGTTAATCAATGTCCCACCGCCATTTACCGTTGACAGTGTTGCTCCATTGCCTTCACTTTTTCCCTGAAAACACGTGCTCAACTGGAATCGTCGAAGTCCCCTACTAGTTGCATTAACGTCATTGTAATATTCTCTCCTTCCACTGCAGCAAAAATGTCAGAAAATGAATTTGTTTTATCTCCCACGGCCAGAACATTTGCAACGTTTTCCACAGCTGAATTATGATTTTTGTTGTTGAAATTTTCTGTATTCTGTAAATCTTACAGGTGTTTCCAACGTTTCCACCAGACGAGGTACCAATATTTGACGATCCGGCACCAGTGGCATTACCATTTGCTGTCACGTTCATCCCAACGACGCCGTCTTCGGATTTATAATGCAAAGTGGATGCATCAGTTTTTACTTGATCACCATTTCCATTTGTTTCCGCATTGGTTCCAACTGCTAGAATCAAAACTTTAGTTCATGTGAAAAGAAATTTGATGTTACCTAATTGTCTTTTGAACCTTAGAAAAACTGAGCCGTCAACCAAACAAATCAAAAAAAGAAACGAGATACAACATGCTGGCCGGGGCATTTTGAACTAATGAAACTCGCGAGAATTGTTTGTCCATATTTCACAATCTTTGATCAAGTTCGTCCGTGTCCACAGGAAGGGATGATTCGTGTTGAAAATCTGAAAAGCCGGCGGATTATAACAGTCCAAATCGTTGTAATTTTCTGTTGTTGAGTTCAAAAAAATTTTGGCGCGGCGCGGTGGCCAAGAGAAGAGCGAATTTAAAAGTTGATGAACTGAATGGCAAGTGAAAAATCAGGTGACAAAAGAAGAACGACAAAAAGAATTCAGCTACAAAGCACGCACCTATTAACGAATGAAATCCTGTGTCGGTCGGGAAGCAAAGCTACAAAGTACAGAGTCATTCGTCTCTACATTGCTCGTTATCTGTCAGCGTCTCGAGACCAAACCGTTAGAAAAGCAAATCAACACATGGTGTATGTAGTTCGAACAAATAGATGATGCCAAGTGTATCCATATCTCTTATTGCAAGACGTTATAAATAGTTGCACAACGTTGGGAACAGCAAGTCTGCCTTCTTTTCGTCGGCAGAGGTCACCCTGGCGGCGCACCATTTATCGATTTTTGCGAGTGTTTCAATTGGCAATCGTTCGGAAATTTTCATGTAACTGCTTGCTTTTTGTTTTCATTTGTTTTTTGAAAGTATCGCTATGTTCAACATTATTTTCGAGTGTCATTTAAAACTTTTCCACAGAAATGGCCAACAAATACAATGTCGTAGTCGTCGGCGGAGGGATTTTCGGGTCATGCGCCGCTTACCACTGCCAGCGACTTGGCCTTCGCACATTGCTTTTGGAACAAGTAAAAATAAAGAAAACAATAATCGAATTGATATTTTTCTACTTTCAGTTCTCCCTGGGTCATTCCAATGGAAGCTCTCACGGAAAAAGTCGAATTATCCGATATGCGCACACGGATCCCGAATATGTCCCTTTGGTTGGTGATTCGTATAAACAAATTGAAGAGTTGGAGAATAGAAGAAATGAGAAACTCTGGAAGTGAGTTTCTTTGAAGAAACCATTGAAAAACTTGTCTTTTATTCAGAAAAACCGGACTTCTATGGACGGCAACTGGAAACCAAGTTCAGTCAATTTCCAAGCACCTGACTCATCACAAAGTTGAGCATGAAGTAGTCCCTGGTGCAAAAGTACGCTAATAACTGAAAAAAACACTTTGTAAACAAATTATTGTTCAGATTGTTGACCGCTACCCTCAATTTAAATTTGACGACCAATGGACAGGCTTGATTGATCCGATGGGCGGAATCATATACGCTAACAAGTGGCTTGCTGCTTTTCAGGTTTTTTTTTGAACTGACTGCAAATTTTTACTTTCATTTTGTAGGATGAGTTCAAAAAACTTGGCGGCGTTATTCAAGAAAACGAATCCGTCATTTCACACTCTGAAAACAGCGACGATTCCCTGACAGTGACAACTTCGAAAGGCGAGTATGTTGCCAACAAGTTGATCCTCACAGTAGGCTGTTGGATCACAAAGTTCTTGCCCAACGTTAACTTCCAGATAAAGGTTTGTGAGATATATTCGCTTAGGCGACAAAAAACAAGTCCTTACAGCCGATTAGTCTGTCTGTTTGTTATTGGAACGCGAAAAACGAATCGGAACGTCACTTGATTGACGAAGATCACTTCCCAGTGGTTATTTCAAAGAATTTAGAATTGAAAGAATACTACTTCGCTCTTCCAGATACGGATTACTCAGGAGCTATCAAAGTATGTAAAAAGTTGTTGATCAGAAACTAGAAAATGTTTGTTTAGCTAGTACTCGATGAAGGAGATGCGTTAACAAGTGACCTGAAACACCCAGACAATCGAACGAAGGTTTTCATTTTCAAAGAATGAAATGAAACACTAATTTAAAAAAAAATTGCAGAACTTTGTCGACCTTCCTGGAAAATTCATCCAAGACCACATTCCAGCTTGCAATGGCGAGAAACCTTTCAAAGTGGACAAGTGCATTTACACCGTTAGTATCACACATTTTTAACCAAATAATGTCCCAATTTTTAGAACTCCCCCGACCATCACTACTTGATCGGTCCGGTATCTTCCAAAAACCCGAATGTTCTTGTCGGCGGATGCGGATCAGGTTCCGGATTCAAAACTGCTCCAGGAATAGGCAGAGCTCTTGCTGAAATGGCTGCTGGAAAAGAGACAACTGTTGATGTCTCATTCTTCTCTCCCAGCCGATTCGAGACTTCTGTTTGAAATAGGAAACGAACATTGGATAAAATAAGTAATTTTGTTCATCAATCAATGTGCCACCTAAATAAATCTGTGTATCTTCTTCAAAAAAACTTCACGAGACATATACATCAACCTAGTCAATTTTTTCGTCAATAGTATCAATGATACTGCGTCGAGACCTGCACGCATGTTATCATTTTCTTGTTAGCTACAAAGCACTCGCCTATTAACACCGATGTTTGCAATGCCCTAGTCCAATGAGCTACAAAGCACATTGTCCTCTCTATCTCAATCCAGGGTGCTTTTTGAGCGTTTTCTTGCGATATCAGTAACTTTTAGACGTTTGGACTGCATTTATCATTTGATTCGTTTGACCTCTCGTGAAGTTATCGCTATCTTTTATATTTTTGATAAGATTTGTCTTCTCGTTCATATACCTCTTTCAATCAAACGTGAACAACATTTCTTTCGAGAAAATGACCACTGATTACGATGTCGTTGTCGTTGGCGCCGGTATTTTTGGATCATGCACTGCGTACAATTGTCAAAAGCTTGGCTTAAAGACGCTGCTTTTAGAACAAGTGAGTTTTTATGATTTTTAAGTTTCTAATTCTATTTTCAGTTTGAATTAGGCCATGGAAATGGTAGTTCTCACGGAAAAAGTCGCATCACTCGGTACGCTCACACTGAAGTTGAATATGTGGACCTAGTTGCCGACGCTTATGAGCAAATCTTTGAATTGGAACGAATTCGTGGAGAGAAGTTGTGGAAGTGAGTGTTTTTTGTTTTATAGTATCAAAATTATGCAATTTTAGAAAAACTGGCCTCCTTTGGGTCTCGACCGGAAATGAAGTAGATATAATTCACAAAAACTTAACATCAAAGAATATTAAGCATGAGGTGGTGAAGGGAACGGAGGTATTTCACAAAATATCATAAGGTTCCACATTGTTACAATGTTTATTAAGATTGGCAAACGTTACCCTCAATTCAAATTCGATGACGAATGGAATGGTTTGATTGACCCAATGGGAGGTGTCATTTATGCTGACAAGTGGTTGAACGCATTCAGAGTTAGCTAATTGAATATTAATTTCTAATATTGGACTTTTTTGGTTTTCAGGATCAATTCAAGAAGATGGGAGGTGTCATTCATGACCAAGAAGCTGTACTTTCTCACTCTGAAAACCCAAACGGACTTCTGTCAGTGGTCACTTCAAAAAGTCGTTATACCACTAAGAAAATCATTTTCACTGTTGGAGCGTGGATTACCAAATTCCTGCCGGATGTCAAATTTAACATTGAGGTAATATCTGCCTTACACTAAAAAAATCCCTTTTCATAACATTTTCAGCCCATCAGCATCTCAGTGTGCTACTGGAAAGCAAAGGATGAGGCAGACCGTCATCTTCTCAACGAGAACCATTATCCGGTGTTTATTGCGCAAGAGATGGCTTTGAAGGAGTTCCACTACTCACTTCCGGACACGGATTTTCCGGGAGCTATCAAGGTTTGTCAACTGGAAAACAGACGAAAAAAAGGGAAAAATTGCAATGAAAAAACAAGTAATTTCAGTTCTGCTACCATTTTGGAGACCCACTAACCAAAGATCTCGGACACCCGGAAAAACGTTCGCAGCGATGCATTGATCTTCCAGCTGACTTCATCCGGAAGTACATGCCAGTTGTTGATGGCTCCGCTCCAACTCGAGTTGACAAGTGCATTTATACGGTATGTCATTTTTCTTCAGGTTGCGACAACTGAAATCATCATTCAGAATTCGCCGGATGATCACTATGTGATTGGACCGATCCCATCGAAGAACCCAAATATTCTCGTTGGTGGATGCGGATCGGGATCAGGTTTCAAAGTTGCTCCGGGAATCGGGAAAGCTCTTGCTGAAATGGCTGCCGGAAGGAAAACAACTGTAGATGTCTCTTTCTTCTCTGCCGACCGTTTCAAACCCTCAAAAATCTGAAGACAGGCTTAATTTGATGTATGTTCCTAGAAAAATACTTCCGCATGAAAAAGTAATTTACAATTCATTTACATGACTACAAGAAGCCCATAAAACCAAATATTATATCGAAGCATAATCAAAAAATATATAAGCTCGAACCCGTTGAGAGTGGGGGTGGAGAGTGGAAAGTGGTGTGGTTTCTTCTGCTAATCCGGATGAAAATCGAATAGAAAAATAGGAAAAAGGAAAGAAAATTTGTCGAAAAGATTTGTCAGTTTTCTGTTATGAAATTCATGAGATCTAAGCAATTTTGTTGAAATTTCCGCGGAACATTCTCATGAAAGCTGATCGGAATTGACGATTGGCCAATGCATAGGCAAATGGATTGCCACTACTGTTCAAGTAGCACATGTAGTATGAAAGGGTGTAAAGGAACGATGGAATGCATTCTCCTTTGCAGAAACCGTACACTGTTGCCTGAAAAGGACACGTTTCTTTTCATATAGCATAGTAGTCAAATTTTACCATTATATAGTATGGTGACCACAAAATTGCAAAAAATCCTACTATAAAAGTGATCGTTCTGCAAATTTTAGTTGATATGGTTGTTTTTTGAGCATTTTCGATACCTGAAAGCTTTGTGTGCTCGCTTCTCGGCTTTTGTCTGTTTTCTTCTCCTATTGAAAACGGCGATTGGTGCAAAGATAGAAGAGATCACTTTTTCCCTTGTGATGACAGTTGAGATTGTCGAAATTTTTCTGGAGACTCTACAATATGATCACTCCAGAACTCAACTAACAACCAAGGTGAGGCACATCTCTACAGAAATCATCGAACACATGAGTGCTACGAAAGAATCTCGTCAGAACATGCCGCTGACCCTTTTAATCGTTCTTGTTTCAAGTGTAAACCTACCCTGATGCGCTCAGGAAAGTGTCAGTTTTGTTCGGTGGTGCAAGACGGTCTCGTTCAGGCTGTGCAGATGTCTCGGCGGCACGGTCCTCGTTGTTGACGGTTAACTGTGGAACTCTGAGACTGTTGTTACAATTGTCGGGCTTTTCTTCACCCTCCACGTCAGAAGAAGAGTCACTGAAAGAAAGGGGACAACGTGTTATTGGTCATGCTCGACAGGAAAATGACATTTTGAAAACAAGAAAAGAAAAAAGAAGTTGAAATTTTGCTTAGAAGTTCTGTGATGACATAGATGATGTCAATGCTCAAACTGTGTGATCAAGATTACACAACACCTCGGTCCAATTCAATCCATGTAAATAAATGTTATGATTAATCGAGAAGAAGAAGTAACTATGTGATGGTGTTTGACTTGTTTGGGCAACAAATGTGCGTCATGAATATATGTACGTCTTGATTGAAAAGAAACTGATAAACGTACTCGCTATTGCTGCTACTTCCTCTTTCTGGTGGCACTCCTCTGGTACTGCGGCGGCGAATCAGAGCTCTCGCTATCCTTTTCTTCATGGAAACCACCCATCGATCTGTTCTTTTGACCTCTATCGTCTCCATTTGATCATCATCCTAAAGTGGAAAAAAGCTAAAGTAAAGAACATTCTGGGAAATTATTACAGGAACGGGCTCCTCAATCGCCACCACAGCTTCAGCCTGCTTCACTTTTGCAATTCTTCTCGGAGTAGAATGTTCGGAACGTCGACTAGATCGTGGTCTCTTGTTCTTTTTGTATTTTCTACTTTGCTGAAGTATCACTGAAGTGGTATCACTGTCATTGTTCGAATCAGCATTTTTAGGTTTTTCTTCCTTTTCTCCTTTGAAATTGAGAACAGAACCGAGTTCATCGTCCGCAAAAAGTTGCCTCAAACTATCTGCTTTTTCAATTTCTTTTTCTTCATGGGTTGTGGTGATACTATCCGATGCACTATACCGACTTCTGAAAAGTGTTGTTGTAACAATCATAAAAGTGTTGCATATTACCTTAAGGAAAGCCTTCCATAAGTTCTCGGAGGTCTTCCGTTTGGAACACCTTCACTTTCGCTCAACAAGGAGACCTTCTCCATTTCACTGCATCGTCTCGAATTGGCTGCCGTTGGATGTGGTCCGGGGTAGTAGCTCTCGTTGCTTTCTCTGCAATAGAAACAAAGAACATGTCAGCTTTGTTTTCCAATTTCTTCTCACCTTCGCGAGAGAAATCCGCTTCTTTCTTCTTCAATGACTCCCAGATTTTGATCATTGTCAGTGTTCACCGAGCCCTGAAACCGATTGTGGTTATTTGCACATAACGTTACGTGACGGATATGGGAATACATTCTAGACATTAAATTATCCGTGAGAACAGGAAGTGAACCAAATCGGAATGTTAGAGAGATAATCATGTTAAGTCTAGTACAGGGCCCATCCATTCTTTGCTTTCCAACAGAGTGTAAAGGTTTAACAGTTAGTATGATACTTTTACGCGAACGAGTGATTCAGAAAAGTTTCAATTGACATGAACATGCATATAAAAGTGAGAAAGCGAAGTTGTTGTTATAATGAAGCCATTCCTTATTAGTCAGTCCGTCAGTTAATCAGTCAGTCCATCAAGACAATGGGGATCCATCATGCAAGTTTACCTCTACATTAAGTTTGTTATGTGAGTTGGGATCAACTCGAAACTGACTCGTTTCAGGTTCAGAGAAACCGAAACGTCGTTGTGAATTACCATCCTGAATATGAGCAGAGTATTGAGAAAGAACCTAACATGCGCAAGGTTATGGGAAATTAAAAAGAGTTTGAGTTTGAAATGTGACTGTGAAAACTGTCGAGAGGTAGTAAACTGCTGTGAGAGATGTGTAACCGTGAGATTTTGTGAAAAAAGAAAACGTTTTTGGAAAAGATTAGAAACATGTTTTGTTCCGACTTACCCCAGCTTGATTGCTAGTGTATCCACTATCTTTTTGGGCTTCTTCGGCTTTCTCCTTTTCTGCTTTTGATTGAAGCATCAAGGACACTCCGACCTACAAATGAGTCATTTCCAAAATCCAAATGTGATGTTCACACCTGTGTTCCTAGCCGCTGACTCAAAATCAACGCGATATGCCTTCTTTCTTTTGCTTTTGCTTTCTTTTCAAGATTCTTAGCTGCTTGATGGATTCCCTAAAGCAGAAAATATTTGAACTTGGTGTTTTTGCTTTCTGGAGAAACCTTATAGAGAATAAGCATTGCAACAAGAGTTGTCCAGTAGTAAGCGACGTACATTCCCATGTTTACATACGGATTGCTCAGAAAAGGTGCAGAACACTCGGACCCGGACATGCTAAAAAGTACATCCCTTGGAGGTAAAAAGCGAACATTTTTGGGGCCTACCTTGTAGATTGTCCCGTCATTGCTTGCCAGCCATATATCATAATACCAAAAATAATTGCTGGCAGCAACCAGGACATGACAATCAAAAGTTGCGTTTTTGTGGGGCTCTGCCATTTGAGATACTTTGCAGTGTGACACACAGAAAGATATCTGTCTGCAGTAATCAGAAGCACCGTCAGAATAGACACCAGACAAAGAGTGTAGTCTAAAAATAGCCAGGTCTGACATGCAACCCATCCCAATGGCCATCGTTCTCCTAGAAACCAATTGTGTTTGAATTTCTAGACTTTCTTCTTACCATTCAGTACATAAACAGTAAAAAACGGAAAGCCCTCAATCCCGATGATCAAATCGGAAATGGCTAATGACACAATGTATCTGTTGCTGACCTACAAAAATCTCATTTTGTTACTCTTCCCACACACTCCATATTCAATTTTTTTTGTTAGACCCACCTGTTTACTGATGTTCCGTTCAATTTTATACGCAACAATGACCATTGCATTGCCAATGATTGTCTCCAGGCTCAATACAATGATGACTAGCCATACAACCACCTGAAATGAATGTGGTGTCATGAACGGAAATTCACGCGCGTTTTTTTTGAATTGATCCGATTAACGGATTTCTTCCTCTTTTCCTTTTCATTTTTCTATTCAATATCAACATTAACACGTTATGATTGAACAAATTATCATGAGAAATACTTCCGCATTATCCTTAGGAGTTCTGAAACTGACCTGTACTGGGACACTATAAGGCGAGTTCCAGCTGGTGTCCGCCGGCTCCACAACCGGAAACACCGTTACGTTGGGCATCCGTCAGAGATTTTGAAAAGCCGTGCCGGCAGAGAATGGACCCCTCAGGACGATAGTTTTGCTGGAAAATTGAAAAATGAGGAAGGCTTAGCGCAGAAAAAAAACAGGAAACAAACGATGAGCTTAAAAGAACGAGTAGACAGCGATAAATCATAGCAAAGAGGAAACAAATTCAAACAAAAAACTCGTAGGAGGGTGTGATCGTCGGACCCCTTTCACGGGGTTCTAGCCACTTTTTTCCTCGTTTTTTGTGCTGGTTGAGCTGGTCGAGCTGGAGAGCAAAAGAAAAGTAGAGGGATCATGAGAGTGCATCGTTCGAAAAGCACGGACGGACGGAGACGTCTCTCTTTTTGGCAGAGGCAAAAGTCAGAAGCGAATAACACTTTTTGTAGGGGCGGCGCCTGGAGCCCTCTCTCCTTCTATGTCGCAGCTGTGTGTACGCCCCGAATATATAGATATAAATGAAGGAGTGAAAAAGGAAAAGGAAGGGACAGCACATGATTTGAGGGTTCATATTCGATTGGTTTCGGTGTGCCCCGCATGTGTTACTCAACTTTTGAATCCACTCGACCGTATAGCCGGTTGAGGAAGGGACTTTGTGAGGGGACTTGGTGACCAGAAGGCGACGGACTTCTGAGAAGGGGAAGAAACGGAGAAAACGGAAAAGAAAAAAGGAGAAGAAGATGAGGAAAGAACCAACATCCACCGACGCGGTTGGTAAGTGAGTTGAGCTTCTGGATCCTGGGAAAGACAACGAACACTGCTTCAGACATGGTAACGAAGGGATAGAAGACCCGTCGGCTGATAGTCAGAAAATAAGAAAAAGAAAGACAAAGACAAGGAGAAGAAGAAGAAAGGAACAGACATGAGATTTCGAAGATTTCAAAGATTCGAAAAATAGAAAAAATAGAATTTGGTTTTTTCCTTACTTCAACTTCTCCGGCTGACTGACTTTTTAGAAATGTTCACGCATGTTCAAAATAATATTGGATTGGTGCGTATAAAGGGACCCCTGCTTCCCTCCTCGACCACACGTAGTTAGTCTGTCATCTTGAAAGGACTGACTGACTAACTGCCACGACGGCAATTGCAATTGGTGAGGGAGTTGAGGAAGAGAGCGGGAGTTCCCAGACCAGTTACGAGATATACGTGTAGTTCACAGTAGAGCAGGTCGGCAGGGCTCTGTGTAACAGCTCCGGGTAAATCCAATATATGCTGATTTTATGTCCGCAATAATGAATTGAATTGCAAAATAAGCTAATGCAAGAAAAAGAAGAGAAATATATTTCCTTTTTTCCCTTTTTTTTCCGGATCAAGACTAGTAGGAGAGCCATCTCACTTGCACACATGCTCCTGGCACAACCATAAAGAAAAGACATACATCCGGAGAGAACGGATCGTTTTTCATGTCTTTGCTTTCCCAATTTCACTTGTTACTTACTGTTCTAGGAATTAGCATGGGCTGGGATAGAAAACAAGGAACTAGACAAGTAGACTGGCTGGTTCGACCTTTCTTTTGCCTTGAAATTTTTTTGTCTAGCAGTTCAAATGGGCTCCTAGAACAACTAAAATATGCTGAATCTCCAGGGAACAGGATAGGATAATCATGAAAAACGGACGCTTGCGGGATAGTGGTAATGATGACAAATGGCAGGACGGAGAGCATATTCACAAATTTCTTCTCTCCGTCATTTTTGCCCATCTTCCACCCGATTCTTTTCAACAGCTCATCCTATTCTCGTTTTTGTCCGTTTTTTGTTCGGGGGCGGTGACTGACTGAGACGAAAGTATCCTCGGACACGACATCGAAGCTCAAAAGTCTCTTCGCCGCATCTACTTGTTCTCAAATCAGTTTATCGCGTGAATCCCATCGAAATTGCGTGGAGAATCAAGAGCGTTTTGTGCTCGAAAGTGTGATGTGTATGTGTGTGTGTGCTGCGAAAAAAGTGTTTGAAAAAATTAGATGTCCCCTCGGAGGTCACGTTTCGTGTAAAGGGATTAGTAACTGAAAAGTGGAGAAATCTGGAAGTGAGACGATTGATGAAGAGGGAAGAGGAGACGGGAGAAATGGGAATATGTGGAATATGAAGATGAGTCACTTGGAGAGAGATATGATATTAGTTAGGATGTCTTGTTTTGTGTTCTAATCTTGATGATTTGATATGATAATCCTTATTTTCTCAGGGAGTATAGTAGCGAAATACAGGAAAGTTTTCAAGAAGCTAAAATTTTATCAAAATGTCGGTGAAATTAAATTTAAAATTTTGGACTTTCTACAGAAAAAGTTTCAGAAACTGGCCAAAGCATAAAGTTCAGAACAAACCGATTTCCTTATGTGTACCTACCTACACTTTGAAAAACTATACTCCTCATCACAATTGGCTTAGTTATGAGTGGGACACACGCATCGTCCAACCGACGTATCCATCCTGCCGCCGCGTGCTCCCGGCGGCGACTCGTTAGATAGTTTCTCGGCGAAAAACATGAACACGTCATTGTGGCGGGAAATTGGGGCGCGGGGGGCCGGCGGGCGGGCCGCACAAAGCACAGGAAACATTTTTCGGGGCCCGGCAGCTACGGCTTTAATTTATGGTCAAGAAGAATGTAGAAAATGAAACTAGAACAATTTTTTTGCTGTTGTTGAATTGTAAAAAAGGAGTTGATGTTTGGGGTTTTGATCCTAGAACGAGAACAGGTTCGGGTTCGGACTAGGCCAACATAAGTCGACTCATTTTTCTCAGACTCAAAACCGAAACTTACTTCATCTTGTGGGGATTTTGCGTGCTGGTTTTTTGAAGGGGTGAAGGGAACTGAGCAAACTAAGAAGAACTCACCAAAAATCTGAATGGAATTCGGGTTGAAGATGGGAAAGAAAAGAAAACGGCAAAAGGAGCAAGGACGACACTTGAGAGATCAGAAATTGAGTTTTAGTTTGAGTCACACTCAGCTTTGTCTCAGTTTAAGATTAAACTCGGATCTATATTTCAAGTGGTCAATCTTGACTAGAAACCAAAAAAAATGAACAACCAATCGGAACGAAAATAGGTCATGATTCTGATTTTAAGCTCCAGAAGCATGGATGATGCACGTTCGCAAGACAGAAGAACAAACGAAAAGGGTGCGACTTGCAGAATGGTTTTTGAAGGTTTTGGAGCTCTTCAGTATATAATCATAACGTGATGTTGGCGAAAAAAAGTTTACGAAATTATTGGTATGAATAGGAAGATATCATGTCCAGCAGCCATAACCCGATGACATCTGATTGGCATTTGATGATGGAAAAGCGGGGCAAATTGGTTTAGTGGTTAAGGCCGCGACACGGCGTATCATCATCAAGTGGTTGAGCGACCGAAGTTACCAAAAAACGACAGAGATGATGATGATGATGATGATGCGACGACGACGACGACGACGAGGATCATTCATCAGCACATATGGGCGTCTCGGACTGCCAACTCTTTTCATAAGGATGAAGTGAGGATAAGGATATGAGAGTGAGACAGGATATCGAGGGAGCGGCGGTGGCAAAGGGAAGGCAAAATGCAAAATGACTAAACGTAAATTTCATGAAAAAGACGATAGAGATAAGGATTGAGAGCTAGCTCGGGGAGTACATAGCATCATTAATCCTTTCCAATGATACTCTTTCTCTGTATGGTTTCCCCCCGTTTTTCTATACAACTATGACCGTAACATTTAACAGAGATATACACACTTGTCAAGTGGGATGAGAGGATGGGTGTTAGTGTTAGTGCTCTTGAATCTGCGGACAAAAACAAAAAGACCTTGCAAACATGAGGAGCACAACTTTATTTGTGTTTTTTTCTCGAAACAAACACATGTCTGCAAGTGATGTGGGCTGTAGAGATGGGAGAAACGGTTTTTAGTGATGTCTTGTTGAAAAGGACGGACAATAGTGACCTGGGTGGAGCTGATGTCAAAGTTGATAACATTGCGAAACGTTGGAGTGCTTGGTTGGATTGGTAGAAAATATGAAGCATGTGGGATGGGAAGAAAGAATTGAAAAAGGTGTCGATGCACGTTTTTTCTATATTTCATGCTTCGCGGCTCCCGCTCCAGTTGCTCTCTTGACTAGTGTCTTGTAACTTGTAACTTGTAACTTGAAACCCACTCGGATTCAAAAAAGGAGAAGAAATTGTTCGTTCGTGTTGAAAAATGTCCACTTTTTCTCTCTTCAAGAGGGTGGTTCTACCTAAGAACCCGTCCTTGCCGTCTTCCCTCAAGCCATCAAGATTATAATAACAAGTAGTGAAGGTAGAGCAGAAAATTGCATGACGTCGCAGTGAATCGAGCGTCTATTAAAGATGATTAAGGAAGCCCGTGGCGCTCACGACGGACGGACGAGTTGAATAGAATGAAGAAAACGGCGACGACGAGTCAGAAGCAAAAAAGGTTTTGGGTCACTTCTTGAGTGGCTTTTGATCAGTTATGCTCATCGGCAAATCCCCATCTCCGTCTATTCCGCATCGATGAATACTCGAGTCAAATAGGAGGTCCCATTGAAAAGAAATCGGGAAATAGGTCAAAAGACCGAACCTTATCAATGTGTCATCCGGAAAAAAAACAGATCTTTCAGTTTTTTGAACACGTGACTAAGGAAGTAGGTTTCTACGTATACTTCATTTGCCCACTTCCGATAGATATGGATGATTCGAAAATTTACTTATAAAGTCTCAAACATTGGCTTCCATTCGGCTCACACCATTTTTATATTCTCTCCAGCCGCAAAACATGTTTACTTTGAAAGTTTTGCGGAAGATGGCAGAAGAGATGGTTCATAAATTCCCTAGAATTCATCCCTCCGTGTTTGATAGATTAGTATGGAAATACGCAGAACGCCGAGTTAGAATCTCTAGATCTCTAGATCTTCAAATCCAACAGAAAACGTCATTTGATTCACATAAAAAACCGATTTCATAGTTGAGGAAAACAAAAATAACTATCAAAAGGAAGATTTATACTGTTACTAATCTGACTGAGTAAACCAACGTAAGACAGAGAACCGAACCAAACCACAAGCAGGTAGAAACAAAAGTTTGAGGTGTGTAATGAGCCATGACAAGGAAAAAAACAAGACCTCGAGGGAAGAGTGCCCCACTATGAAAATAGGAGAAGCAGGAAGAATGAAAGAATAGATTCAGCACCACTCCCCTTCCTCCTCGGATTCGGAATCATAAGAACATCTTGTTGTGGCTCATGATGTCACGCACACTGTGTCTTTCCTTCCGTGTTTTGTTCCTGTCTAAGCCGTGTTAAGACATGTTCTACAGTTGGTTGTCTGGCCCGAGTACCCGGTCCTTTTTTCGAAGAGTGATAAAGTTCACTTTCAAACTGCTATTTAGGTTTGTACTGACTATCCACAGAGAAACAGAATTTCGGTTCCTGAGAGGAGGAGCAAAAAGGAAAAAGTGGGGAGCAGGGGGCAAAAGTCGAATAAAATGAAGTCAAGATGATAATCAACAAGGATTGACGTCTCTTCCCCCCCCCCCCTTCAAAAAAATCTGCTGCCATGTTCGAAGATTCTAGATTTTATAACCCAAAGACGGCGATCCTCAAGGGAACCGCCGGAAAATATAAACTTGAAGTGGCAAATTTGACACCCCCGGATAGCCAAAGAGACCGAAGATGGGATGGGGTGGGAGTAGGGTGAAGAGGGTGGGAACAAGTAACGGAAGTGGGAGAGGAAAGGGAAGACACAAAAATGAATAATTAGTATTGGGATTTTTTTTTTACTTGATTTTTTCATTACTTGATTTATTCAGGAAAGGGATATATATTACTTGCACTTTGCAGTGGGCTAGACTCTTTCTTTTTCTGAATATTACGTCCAAAACACTAGAAACCTTGAAACTGAATTTGTCCAATAAAAGGAAAGATGACCAAAAGATGAATGAGAACAAAACTTTCAAGACGTTCAAGACTAACTGACAACTCACCTGACAAATTCTTGGGGAAATCCAATATCAATATTTATGGCCGACAGCGAAGTATCATTAATCATAGAGACTTACATAAAGAGTGGATAATCTTTTTTTGAAGCGCTTCTCTCTGTTCGAGACGAGACGCCTCTCCTTCTCATTTTGCATTTTTTTTTCCTCTCATATTTTTGGAACACGAGACAAGGAAAATGACGGAAAATTGGCGGAAAACATCTTCCCTTAGACTAGACCCGGATGAAGATTTTAATGATCGGATTGAAAAAAAAATTCAAGTATTTTTAGAGTTTGAAGCAATCTGGATGATTATGAAAACAATTGTAGGTTGTGTGGCTTGACAGGAAACTGAAACTAAAATCAGAACTCAAGACTGACTTAAAATGATGAATGAATGTTCCAACTGGTTATTATGATTTGAGACTAAAATTTTTCTTCCAAATGCCACTAGAATGCCAACTGACTCAGAAGGCGTTCTTAGAAAGACACCTGGTAGAAGCGTTCTAACAAATCGTCATTTCTTGCAAAAACTAAGCCAGGAAGTAATTGAAAACGAGTTGCACAAAAAGGCGCACTGTTCTCTGCAAAACGAGATGGAAAATGGAAAGTTGAGAGGTCATAGAATCATTGATGCAAAAACGAAAGAAGCAAAAAAAACAAAGGACAAGGATTAGGTACTGAGCATTCCTCAGCCACTGTAGTCGCATTCACATCATTGTCAGCTTGGAGAAACAATTTCGCGACGAGCTACTACTCGAAAGAGCTCTCGAGGCTGCTTGAATGAAATTCTTAATACCGCCCAGGCGACGGTTGCAATTATTTTCCTTTTGTTTTGTTTTCAAAACATGTTCCTGTTTTTTTTGACTTCAAGGTTCGAAATGAAGCGATAAAACGAACGGAGCCAGATGGATTACGGAAGAAAAATGATGATGATGATATCTTTCTGAACATTCGTTTTTCAGGATGGAAAAAAGAACCAAACAAGAAAAATGGAATAACAATTGGCAGGAATATCTGGAAGAAGAAGAAAAGAGAAAGAAAGGAGAAAAAAGGACCGTTTCCGGTGTGTCCGGGATCTTTGATACATTTGAGGTTTTGGCAGCAAAGTCAACTAAGTCAGGTGAGCACAAGACAATGAGCATTATGAATCACCGTTTTTAACATGAAGTAGTCTGCTCTATTGGTCTCGGCAAGCAAGATTCTCTAACTCCTGTCTCCTACGAAACAATTAATTTGCTTGTTGTTTTTTGGAGATGTCAAGCAAGGAAAGCACAAAACGGAAGGAGCAAGCGCTGAAATTCGATCGGATCGCCTGAGAAATTCTAGTGCTTCAAACAGAAATAGTTTATTTTTTCTTCTCGTCCCGTTGCTCCTTCCTCAGGCTCCTAGTTCTCCTTCTTCTTTGCACCGACACACATCTGTGACAAGACCAAGTGGCCGAGTGGCCGAGTGTTAGATGTCAGAGCCGGAAATCCGAATCTTGGTAACCAGTTTCATGGAGAAGAGGAAATACGACGGCACGACCAGGAACAGCCTTGCCGGCCCGCGCGGTTTTTCTGATCTCAAGGAGGAAGAGCACTTAGAAAAGGGGAAACAGGGACCAAGGAAGTTTGAATGTATGTATGTATGTACAAAATGATCTTTGGAAAAACGGGAGAGAGGGAGGAAACACTTGCATATTATGCACATCAAGGAAGTGGGTCCGAAAACATTGAAACATTTCATAGTACGCGCTGCGACATATTTTCCCACTTCGAACCTTTTTACAAATCCATCATTAACCACTGCACACATATTCATAAACTCTCTTCACATTCATTCGCCCATCCTTCTTCTTCTCTTCTCTTCCTGTTTCTCTTTTCCCGCCCAAAAAGAGGGCAAATGTCGATGATGAAGGAAGAGGAGAGGAAAAAAAATGCAGTGATGCGAATCGGTGGCTTAATGAAACTTGAATTAATGACAGATACAACTGGCTCCCGGACGAGTGCTTTTGAGCATGTTTTATGTGGATTCCTAAGCGTAAAGTGTCTTCTTTGTTTTATTACGGGGTCTCACCAACTCCCAGGGACATACCGTGAAGAAAAGGAAGGAATTTCAAAGATAAAGAGTGCTGGATTTTATTTCAAAATTCGAGAAAAAAAACAAAATGGGTGGCTATATCATATCATATCATATCATATGAAATGTGCCCGGCGAGCGAGAGGCAAATCGTTTGGAGATATGATATTCATTGACTGGTGTGTGCATTTAATGCTTGCCGTCCGGGGGATAAGCCCTCTTGCTTTTATTTTGGCATTCATATCAGTCAGTATCAGCCTTTTTTCTCTCCATTTTTATCCATTTTTCAGATGATCTCCTCCTTCATGCCCTAATCCTGTCGGCCGCCAGTTGACAGACCAATCCAAATGATTTTCAGAACTCGACTTGGGCTCAGTTTAAAGAGAAGACCGGGGACCGCCTTAAGATTAGTATGACGCCAGAAGCCATGAGAAGAGGAAATGAGAGGAAAGTGATACTAATCGAAGATGCCATTAGGGTCAAATGAATGCGAAGATTGATTCGGAAGAACCGGGAACAACAAACTCCAGTGCAAGAAAAGGCTTCAGGGATTGGTCTGGCTTCAGGGGAATGAGAGTGAGGGTGGTATTCAAAACGAAACAGTTGAGAAAAAGAAAACAAGGCCTAACTCAATCTCCTCCACTTCATTTGTTCTGAATATGAGTTTCCGCTAACTCAATTAGAATCTTGGCAGATGTGTCATCCTGAGAAATGAGAAGCGAATTGCGGAAGAAAATCAAAGTTATTGCCGGGAAAAAGTGCATTGCAATTATAGTCGGGATCCAACTAGATCCCTTCATTATTTTATTGTAGACATTGAATTATGGCTGGAGGAAAATATGAACTTGGTGATGAAGGTGACAAAGATGGAAATGGCATTGGAAAAGGGAGCAGGAATGAATGGCATAAAATAAAAATAATAGGCAAAAAACAATTGAAAATGGGAGGTTTCAATGAGATCAACATAGACTAACAAGTACTGGTGTCGGTTTTCAATTTGATTTGCTGTTTGTCTAAAAGACGCTTGAGAAGGTCTCCAAAGTCATCGGGAAAGTTGTAGTGATATGTGACTGCTGACCAATCGGTTAAACCAGCCATTGCGGAGTCCTGTAATGAGAACTGGATTTTATTTTGGGCATTTCCAGATTAGATTTCTAACAAGTTTTTGATTAAAAACAATGTTCAATGTTCAATCAAAATTAACACTTACACTACTGTTTGATTAAATTTAGCTATCAACTTTCATTACTCAAAAATCATACTTTCACATCCAACAAAAATTGATAAGGACGAAAAAAAAAAAATGATGCCACGTGCGGGATTCCAACCCGCGATCGGTGTTACCCGATAGAGTCTTAGAGACTCCATTGAACCACCATGGCGGTTTTTTTTTCTTTTCCTTTGTTTTTTCTTTTGTTATTATCTTGCAATGCTCTTTTTTTTCCTATTTTGGGCTATGTTATGTTAATCTCAATGATTTTCTCGTTTTTTTTCATTTGAAAAAAATTCAATATCTTTTCGTTGCTTTTTCATAATCAAAACCTACCGGCATAACAACGCATCGAAATCGTTTGTTCCTCATTTGATTGTTCATAAATTCTATCACCATTCGTTCATGGATCAATTTTCTAAATGTAAAATTGGTATCGTTCTCTGTTGAATACAACGCTGTCAGATATGACTTATTGAAACAGACAACGATATGAGGGAACTGAAAATAGAAAAACGTTAAGCAAATCTGAAAAACAAACAGTACCTCGGGGAACATGTCATCGAGTTTCTTCAAAATATTTCCTCCGTCGTCTTTCTCCAATTTCACAACATCCAGTGGAACCAATGACGCAGAACTGTCCGCTCGCATATTTCTTCGTATGTTCTTCATGAACCACTTGAAGTTCTCCTTCTCCGTTGCTGTTTTCTCATAGTGCATAATGAGAACGACTGAAATTTCTTAGTTTGGATCGAAGAAAGCTTTTCTAGTAAACTGACTGTTATTCCCACTATATTTAAGTTCTTGAGGTGGGTTTCTGAAATTCAAACTGCGAGCTGATGCAGTGGTCGCTCCACTTATTCCGGTCAAATCTGAATGAAAAATATCTAATTTTTTAAAAAATAAATGTATTTTTATACCTTTAACTGCACGAAGATAGTTTCCAGTTTCAATAATCATTTTCAATTTGACTAAGATATCTACTCGTTGAGCCTTTTCCAATGCATTCATGAAAAGTTGAACGGGAAGATCGTTGAATTGCTCTAACATCTCCTCGCCGTAATTTTCATCATTTTCCAGTTGCTGAACACAATTTCTGTTAAACGATTATAGTTTGCAAGAAACGTACAATATAATTATTCGAGTTGAGATAATCGGCAACTTGAGCCCATGATGCAATAGAAACACCTGTGGGGATGTTCAAGTTTATTGAAATCAGATCTCGAACTTCTTGAGACAGGAAAAGCACACTGAAATATCAGACTGTATTGTTTTGTAAGCATCAAGACGTTACCTGATTTCCGGAGAAATTTTACAAACTACATCTGTAATTGAAATTGGGTTGTCGATAACTACATCATCATCCTCATCAAATGACATTTCTGGGAACTGAAATGAAAATTCCGCATTTTTTTTCGAATTCTATATTAGGTATACATACCATATCCATTTCCAACGGAGCATCCTCGTCAGCATCCAGTTCAATTGTGACATTATAGTTTACAGGTGGCATCTAAATTTTTTTTCTCCAGAATTATTTTTAGCTAAAAAATTATGTCTAGCTGCATGTAAAAATTGGATTTTTGAACCAGTGTCCGAAGAAAAAAAATGACAAAAGAAAAATGAATTATTAAAACTTTATCATGACCAATGCTTGTTTAAATATGATAGTCAAATGAGGTAAAACATAAAGTGACACAATTTGCACCAACTAGCTTAAGCACTGATGGGCAGAGTTTGGTGCAAGGGAAAACGAAAAATGACTCGTATTTTGGGTGTAAGTGCAGGCTGACCAGAATGTCGATTTTGGAGAATAAGGCGCTTAGGGAAGGAGGAATAAAAAAAAACAAAAAAAAAAGTTGGAGTAGACAAAAACGAAGTGATAAAAGAAGATAATAGATATGAGAGTAGAAAGTTAAGTAGAAAGAAAATGGAAACAGCTAGACGACAAAAGAAAAAAAAGAAAGAAACATAATCAAAACTTTGGTATCAGACTAGATTTTTTGAGAAACATTGTCCTGCAATGTCGGGAATTGGAAAACGTTTGTACATTCTAGGCACAAGGAGTGATCTCGTCTTCAGTCGACACTGTCACCGATTCCTCGATACTTTTATTGTTGACCACTTTTTTTACCATCACTTTCATCGACTGCATGCACGTATCCTGCAAATCGTATTAGTAGAGTTTCACAGTTTCTTCTTCAAATTCTCACCTCAAACGTCGGCTCAATAGTTGTCGAATGCACTCCCATATCATGAAAGTACTTTTTAATCTTAAAAGCGGCGTCAGGGAAAACGGCAGGATGACAGAAGTTCACGTGAGCAGCGGCAATGATTCTCTGTCCGCACAACGTCCAAACTGACAGTTTTTCTACCTTGGACACTCCAACAATGCTGCACAAATCCTTTTTCACTTTCTCCAAATCCAACTCTTTTGGTGTCCGCTTCAACAGCTTTTCTCCAGATGTTTTCACCAAAACAACTGCAGTGAAGCCCATGATGGAAGCCAGGCACATACTGAATAATCAATATTTCAGTCATGGTTTTTTTCTCAAATGAAATGGTACCTCAAAATTGGATCGAGATAAGCAGCAATCTTCCACTCTGGTAAGAAGTACACAAAACCAGCGGAAATCATGACAATCACCGATCCAAACGCGTCGGACAGCAAATGCAGCCACACACCATGAATATTGACATTTTTCTCTTCTGAAAAATGAACTTCAACTAAAAACTAAACAAAAAACACAAACACTCACGTTTCTTCTTCAAATTGATATCCGAGCTAGAGTCATCGTCAAGATCCAACGTTGAGTTGAGCACTTCACTCGCCATATGTGTCCCGTAAGGGGTCATTTGGCGGTCCACGGTGGCAATGATCACATTTTGACTGGCGACTCCGGACAGACGACGCTCGATCATCTCCTCGCCATCATCATCTTCGAGAAGTCTGGTGATAGCATCCGATTTCGATTTTCCAGTTTCCTTTGATTTCCGGACCACTCCACTTCCAACTGGTTTCTCGTGCTTGTCAACACACCCGTTTCCATGGCTATGACCGTGTCCGTCATCATGATCGTGACTATGTCCATCGCCATGATCCTCTTTTGAATCGTGGCTGTGTCCATGCTCACTTTTCTTCTTTTTCTTCTTGTCTCCGTGACTATGACCATGTCCACCGCCACCATGACTGTGTCCATGTCCGCCACCTCCTCCATGACTATGTCCATGTCCGTTCAAGTTGAACATGCCGAACAAATTGATCAGAAGACCGATTCCTCCAATGACAAGAACTTGAAGAGGGTGAGTAATCATGTGCACGTTGATGACTCGTCCGACCGCTTCTTGGAAAACAAGAACACAAACAGTGATCATGAAGATTCCATTGAAGAATCCTCCAAGAGTCTCTGCACGAACCCATCCATATCCGTGTCGCGTTGATGGTCGGGTGGCTATCTGCAGTCATACCAAGTTCACCTCGACTAGCTTTCGAATGAAAAAAACTCACCTTAATGCACGTGAACGCAACAATCAATGCCATCACGTCGGCCGCCATGTGGTAGCTGTCGGCGAGCATTGCGATTGATGAGCAAACGACTCCAGTGATGAACTCAAGCATACAGAAGATGACAGTCATGACGATCTGGATGATCAGGCTCCTGCTGACACCACTGAAAAAATTTTAAATTCAGGTTTAATGTGTTTTTGTGAACTCACGCGACAGACTCTGACTGTCCAATTGGTTCTCCTTTAAGCTTGAGTCGGTTTTCCAAAGTTTGAGTTCCATGGGAGCAATTGTCAATTACCTAAGAGAAACTTCTTTCTCAGAGTTAGAAATACTAATTCCCACTTCTACCGTGTATTCTACTGATTCAGTAAACTCTAGCAGCATTGACTCATCAATCTTTTCGTTGGATGCTTCCATTTCGCCTATTGTTACCATTCGATCAATCAAATGATTATTGTTTTTGGTTGTACTAATGACCTTAAACTGCGACAAATCACTAATGAACGAGGAGGAACAAGTGGAACGACGACGGCTGTTAAAGGTTAGAAAAAAGAAGCAGAATGCTGTTAAGGTCGGTGTGATACCGATGAATGGACGAATGTTACAAATCTATGACAACATTGCAAGTTTTTTCCTAGTTATGAATCATTCAAAAGTTGCCCAAAGATTAAAAACTATCAAACAGCAAAAAAACCAAAGAAAAGGGCATACAGTTATTAAAAAGTTATGACATTCTGCTTTTGATGAATGAAACAAATGTTTCGATTCGTCACAATCAATTGTTCTGGAACATAACGGAAAGAAGAAAAGCACATGTGCCATCGCTTATGGAAAATGGAAATGAGCGACCGACCCCATAGATTGAACAAGAAGTACCGAAGTTTAAGGAGTTTGGCAGTTTGATAACACAAAAGCGTTTTTGATAAGCGGCCGACTATTCCTGTGGGTGACAGTTGAGAGAAAGAGACCGAAAGGCAGAAAAACCCGGGGGAAAAGGAGGGAAGCTCGATTCTGAGACGGATTAGTCACTATCGTTGTACTCTTGTTCCAGATAACATCAATAGACGACGACGTGGCAGTGTTGGAACAGTTGGAAACTCAGACACAGATCAATAATTACGTCATTCCGTGAAATGGGTTCACTTTTTCATGTTCAACTTTTTCTCCGTTGCAACATGAGGAAAAGGACAACTTGAACACTTTTTGAGGTAGACTGCTATTCTTTCCCTTTCAATTATAGTTCAACGGTCAACGGACGAACAATGAGAAACCGAATGGGAGAGAGAAAAGAGAAAGAGGTTCCCATTCCTACTTGACTATCAAGCGTTCTTCTTATCTTTTTTCTGGCTGGTCTACACTCAAGAATGGTATTGACTATTCAGTTTTTAACATTTTTCGACAGCTTATATGTACGTTAGTTTGGGCTTAAAACAGACACTCTTGATGGAAATTTATTATTACGGAAATTCCTGATTAGTCGAAATATTTTCACTCGAAAACATCTCAAAATAGCAATGTCTATGATTTCCTTTAACATTTAGTTATAGAAGTTTGAAAGCCAAATGGAAGCATCCGAAACCAAACACACACAATTTTGATATTTTAAAAAAGACAATGATTAGATCCAGTTACTCAGTTTTCACACCATAAAGACTTAAAAGTGGAAGTTGAAATTCCGAACCCAGATAAGTACTCACTTTGGTTTGTCGAGTCTTTTCTTCACTGTGCACATTCGCGTTATCAACTCCAATCTTATCTGCTTTTGTGTAGCAATCCAATTGAGTTCTGCCACTCGGTTCATTGTCTGTTTGAGGTGGTGTCTCGAAAGTTACAGGCATCTGGAAAACTGAACATTGCAAAAGGCAAAGAATCATCCCGACTGGACTCGGCGGGTAAGAAATGCACATTGCTCGCGCGTGCTGATATCATGCTGCGAGGGAAACGAAAAAGACGGGCCTTTTACGACTTTGCCACACAACGAGTCACACGCAAAAAAGCAAATACTCGGAGAATCGAATACTCAAAAATCCTCGCGAAAATTGCCTTTCAAATCAAACCAAGCCAAGCCCAATGTTTGATTTGATTCATCGTGATAGCCGACGCCAGGAGAAGAATTTCCACATTTTCTGAGAAATGCACGTACCGCGCCAGGAAGTGCAATGAGTCGAATTCAGCGAACAGGCGGGAGAACGCAAAGCAATGATGGAAATAGGAAATATCAGCGGGTGTTTGTGCATGAGCAGGGGACGAATATGACATTCTGTTTATTTTCCGCCACCAACAAATTGAGATCTCAAAAAGATCACAAATGCGAGGGGAAACCGAACATGTCTGATGGGAGAATTGTTGGCGGGTAGCGGAATATAGGGGGACGACACGGGTCGATGGGAGGGGGAGACAGCAACGTTACTTACTACTGCAAAACGGGATGAGGGAGGAGGCTGCGCGGGGGAAAATGAACGCACGAGAAATGCGCAAAGACGAGATGCGCGCAAGTGATAGACAGTTGTGCGTAACGTGAGTGCACTAGTAAATAATGATGAAATCTCTCAAGAACACCGCCCTTTTTCTCAAAATTTTCTAGAAGACTAAGAATTTAAACAGACATTGATATTTAAATAGATCAAAAGATCGAAATCCGTGTTTTCTGTTAAAACCGGTGAAAACGTCAAAAATAGAGGAACAACCCCACGGGCAGACCGGGTGAAGGGTAAATAATGAATGGAAACCAAACAAAACAAAGGGGACGAACGGTCGAGTGATGTGTGTTTGTGGGAGTGGTACGTGTTACTAATTACTCGCCGCATTGCCCTTTTTAGTCATTCTGGCATAGAACATGATGATAATAGGTGATAAAAACTTGTCGAGTTGAACTAAACGAGAAAGAGAAGATCTCTGAGCGAATCGTAAAAAGATAGGATCGGACAAGTATCAGGAGATAAAATAAAACCGAACCAAATGGTTGGTTGGTTGGATGGTCGGATCAAAGAAGTAACAAGGTAAGTGTGGAAAGTGGAAAGTGGAAAGCGAATTGAGACCACTTCATAATAGTAATGGTTGCATTCAGGTCAGTGCTAAACGTCATTATTACTATTTTCCCTTGTGACTTTTGCGGGCCAAAACCTCTTTGGGAAGCAAAAGGGAACCTTGTTTTCAAGTGCTCTTATTTCGATAAATAATGGTTTATGAGGAATGTAATACGAGCCGAAAGCAGCTATTCAAGAATTCAGAATAAAGAATTTCATGCACAATCCTATCTACTTTACAATGTTGTCTATTCTAACAATTCTTACACTATTCACTAATTTTCCTTTTACTGAGTTACATAAAATGGCTGTTGAACTATTGGAAAGTACGACGGAGGACCCGAATTCTATACGAACTTTGAACAATATTTTGGAATCGATCAATGAAAGTGAGCTTTTTTTTCGATTTCTCTCTGTCGTCTAGTTGTTTGATGTTCAATGTTGTTTTAATATAATATAAACAAAGGGGGTGAGAGATTGAACAGAAAAAAACGAGAGGAATTGCAGAGGTTGCAGCGCCGCCTCAAATTTCGTTTGAAAATGACTACGGAGACGCCTACACGGTGGGATTTGAAGAGCTAGAAAAGAATAAGAGAGAAGATGAAAGAAAATGTTACAGCACAGCACTGAGAAACATTTTCATTTTGCTCAAATGCGAGATAAAACGTTGAAAATGGTTGTTCCGGCTGTAGAGCCGCCTTATGTGAACTACGTCAACTTCTCCGACGCAGCTGTTGTCGAGAAGGGATACGGGCCGGGAGTTGTCATTGAAATACTCAAAGAAATTGGGAAACGTCTCAACTTGACCTATGAAGTGAGCAGAGAAGAGCAGAGCAGTCTGGACCGAGAAAAGAGATAGAAACATGCATAGTTCAGATTATTCCGGCGTCTGGAAGCACTTGGGGAGAGTATTTGAATGGTTCGTGGACAGGTGCTTTTGGACAACTTGTTAGAGGGGTAAGTTACTCAAAAATTATGCTTTTTTGACTAAGATATGTACCTCAGTATGAAATTTTTTTTCAAGATTTTAAAAACAGCAAATGGAAAAAATTAACAAAAAAATAATATTTACAAACAGGAAGTGGACTTGCTTGCTGGGGGTGCTATAATGGAATACGACCGCAGCATGATCTCCGATCTGACATATCCATTTCAATTCGAACCAACTGGAATTATGATAAGGTTTCCTTTCCCACAATTATCTTCCTTTAGCTCCTTCAATTTTCAGATCCCCTGAGAAATACGAAGACGACACGTTGCTCATTGTCACTGAGCCGTTCTCTTGGGAAGTCTGGGTGATTACAGCAGGAGTGATTCTCATCTCGGGAATCATATTTCTTGGAATGACAAATGTTTTACGAAAAGTGTATAGGGAAATGTCTGTGACGCCGTTTGAATCAATCTGGGTATTTTTCTCAATTTTCGTTCAACAAGGTAAGAAAGAAAAGGGAAAGGGAAAGAAAAGAAAATAGAACCTAATCAGAAAAAAATATACAAATGAACCACTGAAATTAATTAGAGTAGTTTCCAGGGCTACCGGAACAACCCCGGAGCTGGAGCTGTCGAGTTCTCGTGGCTCTCTGGTGGCTGGCTAGTATTACACTGAGCGCCACGTTCACTGGAAGTCTGGTGGCGCTTTTCGCAGTGGACAAAACGAATTTGCCATTCCAGAGTAAGCAGAAAATGCATGAGAGCGGGGAAAAGAGGGGGGAGATGAATGAACGAGCAGGTCTCTTTTGTTTCAGATATTGACCAGCTTGTGAGGCTGGTAAAACAAGGAAAATTTGAGATTGTGATGGATGAGAATTCTTTTACGAGAACGGAAATGATTGCGGTTAGTTTTAATGAGAAGGAATTCCAAAAAGCTTTTTCCAGAATATTTTAAAAGTATTATATTTTACAGCGTTCCAAACTCCCAGTGTATAAAGACTTGTGGCATGAAATGATTGTAAACCACAGAGTGAAATATGTCAACGGAATTTCACGAGGTACCTGAGCACTTCCTCAAATTGCGTAATTCATGCAAGTTCAGGAGTTGCATTTGTACGTGCCAATCCCGGATATGCATTACTCGGACCAATGGCCACACTGAATTTCTATTCATATTCAGATTGCAAAGTTATTCTTTTAAACGATGGAATCCTGCCCGTGTATCTGTCAATTCCACTGCAGAAGAATTCCATATACTCTTCCTATTTTTCAACAAAGTAGATTGATTGAACTTTTATCAAAATTGAAGAAAAAAATGATGTTTAGAATCCGTGAAATGGTGGAACGAGGATTTACTCAAAAGTGGATAGCCGATTATAGATCATATGTTGCAATGCAGAAAATAAACGAGTGTAATTCAACGACCACTGGACCAAAAAGTAGCAAAAGAGTGTGCAATATATCAGCGTTGAAAAGTTTAGATTCAGGTTACTTGGATTTGAAAAGAGCACAAGGAGCTTTTTGGGTGTTCCTTGGAGGTGTGGCGATTGGAGTTTCCCTTTTTATTGGCGAATTTGTATTCAAGTTTTTCAGAGGAAGGGTAACATAACATATTATGAAATGTTACATTGACAGTGTCGTGTTTCCAGATGAAAAAAGAGATTACTCCGGCGGCAAAAACATTTGAAGAAGTGTCCACAGTGTCGCCGAATTCAATCCATAACATAACAACTCCGGAAATCGAGGAAAACATTCATCCATCGGAAGCGCCTCCAAATGATGACGACAAGCCAACAACTTGGAGTCTGAGACGTCGAAACATTTTGAATCTCTCCTTGGATCTCTCGAATATTCAGAATCAATAAATTTGATTTTCTACTGAAACACTTCTAAAACGTGATCTGATCTTCTGATTTTGAGTTTCTCTGAATTTCTCTATTTCTCCTTGTCACGTTCTATTAAAATGACTCAGAGCAATAAATTCAACAAGTCAATCTCCACCACATGGCATCTTTCTTCTCATTTTCTCTTCATTCTGCTCTTCTCATCTCGAATCTCGAATCTCGAACGTTCGTAATGCTATCAATCCGGGTGCCTCCTCGGGACCAACTGCCGTTTTGTTTTCGGTCAACATCGGCTCATCGCCTCATTTCCCTTCCCTTTATTTCCAACTTCTCATCACTTGACCTTGACTATCGATCACAGTTCTTCTAGCTTTTTTATCGCTTTTTATCGGCTTTTTTGAAGTGAAGTGAAGTGTCCGACGGAATTCCAAAGGAAAAATAAAAATAGAAATGTAGACTTTGATTCTCTTTTTTGCTCTGTTATCAGCCATTTGACTGTTTGATTTTGGAAGACAAAGATGGACAAACAGGCATGGACTAACAATAAGTAGAATGTCAGAAGGCAATTTCAAATTCAGATGACTTCAGAATCTCTTTGTCTTGCACCCGCGTGGTCACATGAACCAACGCAAAGCACCAATTGATTTCGTAACTTTTTTCAAACTCTCAATCAAAATTTTATGTTTTTCTCTGAACTGTCCGTCAACATCACACTATCAGCCGCATGTACTCAACCATTTTCTTTTCCTTTCTCCCGCTATATTATCAGCCGACTCTTCACATTTCCAATACTCTTCTGCTCCCCTGGAACCTTGTTAATTTCAGAAAATGAAACTTCTTTTTGTTTTTCTTCTCCTCATCGGATTCACCCTTGCCTTCCGAACTCAGTCTACTGGTGTTAAAGGAAAATTGATGTGCGGAACCAAACCGGCAGTTGGTGTGCGACTGAAGTTGTTTGATGAAGATAACGGTATGAAATTGTTGGAAAATTGAAAAAATTAGAAAATTTGGTTTTAGGACCGGATCCAGATGATATTCTCGACCAGAAAGAAACTGATGAGGAAGGAAACTTTTTACTCTCCGGGTCTTCAATGGAATTGACACCGATTGATCCAGAAATCAGAATCTTCCACGACTGCAACGATCATGGAAGTGTAAGTTATTGAATGTTCTGTTTGAAGCGGAAGTTAAACTTTTTAGCCATGCCAACGTGAATGGGTCATTAGGATACCTGCAAAATACATTACCAATGGTCCAGAAGTCAGCGAAATTATGGATTTGGGAATCATGAATTTGGAGGTTAGTTAGGCCAGCTATTCAGTCCAGGTCTAAAGAAAATTGCAGATTGAACTGGATAACGAAAGTAGAAGCTGTACCAATTGAAAATATAATGATGTTTTTTTTTTGATTCCGGGATTTTGATAAAGTTCTTCGTTTTGTGGTATTCCTCTTTCAAATTTTTCCTTTCCTTACGGTTTGATCCGGTGCTTTATCTCTTATCTCCTATTTTTTTTAAACCGAAGGTATCAGTTTCAAATTTATTCCAGCTATGCTCACAAGAACACTTTTGGTTTCTATTTGCCTATTGAGTGCAGTTGTTCTCGTATCAACTGCTCAACAGCACACCGGACGTCAGAACTATAAAGTAGGTGAACACTAGAACCAAATAAACTGAAACATAATTTTCAGGTTAAAGGAACTTTTCGATGTGGAACAAAACCAGCGAAGGGAGTTTTAGTGAAACTGATTGATGATGATTTTGGTCAGTTTCCCAGTTGCAAAGTTTAATTATTGAATAATAGTTTTGTTTTCTTTTTTCAGGACCGGATCCGGATGATGATTTGGGCAAGGGACATACTGATGCGAACGGAGTTTTTGAGTTGAACGGATTCACTACTGAACTCACTACTATTGACCCTCATTTGAAGATTTACCACGATTGTGATGATGGAATTAATGTAAATTTGAAAACAAAAAAGAACTTGATCTTTAATTCAAAACTGTTTCAGCCATGTCAGAGAAGATGGAAATTTGAGTTGCCTAACCACTACATCTACTCCGATAATGATGCTCCGAAGACATTGGACATTGGAACATGGAATCTGGAAGGCATGCTCCCGGGAGAAAGTCGTGATTGCATTCATTAAATCTCTATACTTCAGAATTTTCATTCATCAACAAAAAATGCCTTAATCCTTTGTTTTCTTTTCCAATAAAATTTTTGCTTTTCGTGGATTTTGGATTTCTCCTCGTCAATTGACTTTCATTTCAAAGAGAATCTTCCAGACGATTTTGAGGCCATCCCGTCGGCGATGCTATCTATGCGACCCTGTTGCGCACCTTGATGATCCGACATTGTACAGGCGCAGTTCAAGCGTAGGCCGCCGGCCACTAGCTGACTTTCCATTTCATAACAAACACACACACACACACACCGATCTCTTTTCTTCATTTCTCTTTCTGCGACTCCTGACCGTCATCATCTTCTTCGGCGCCTCTTTTTTTGCGACACGACGTGCCACCGACGCCGATATATATTTGTTGTAGGCGAGAGGTGAGAGGGGAAGCGAAATTTCGGAGGCGAAAGTGAAACATGCTTTTTTATTGGCGACCACGACCCAGAACAGTAAGAGGTGAGAGGAGATTTGAAACCGAAGGCGTTTCATCCGACCTACATTACGGAGGTCTCATCTCATCTACTTACCAATTGTGCAAACATTGGAACTAAACTACAAATCAAAGGAAATAAGTCTTACGTTGACACGTACATTTCCGCACTTGAGAAGGTTGTTAGGCTGGCTGTTTCTCAATTGGGAAGTTCAAAGAAAATGAAATTTCAATATGCATGCAGTTGCAGGAGATTCATAAAGTACAGACAATGTAAAAAAAGCGATTAGTTTGTTATGTTTCTCCCTAATCATGATTTGATATGATAACCATTCACGGACACCTCCTGCCCCCCGGTATATGCAACAAGAGATGAAGAATCGGTTGCGCGCGAAGGAAGCGATAACAAATCTGACCCGATCCCTTGATATCTCCACTTCTTCAACTATTTTGATGGTATCACTTCTCATTTTCAAGTTCATCATTATTGCACTTTTTCGCATTCGAAAAGGCCTTATGTCCCAATTCTCCAGTAGTGTCTCTTCATTACAACCTTGATGTTCCCTTCTTATGTACAACTGCAACTTTCCCGCGAACGCAATCCTTTCCTGGATTTTTTGAACCCTACAATTACTACAAATCTTTCATCTAGCTACTACAACCTTTCTACATCCCTCTGTATAAGGTCCTACATCTTCTATAGATTCTCACTACAATGAGCTTTAGAAGATTTGCTTTCTACCCCCCTAAGCCATAGTTTCGGCTGACCATCATTCCCTTAAGCTGGGTTCAGCTTCTCAGTCCGCTCGTTTTTCGTTTTCATCAATACTCGTCAAAAAGTGAAATGACAGTAAGTGTGGCGTTGTTCGTACACGTTTCTTTTCATACAGTACTAGTGTATACAACATCTCTATCTCTCTTCCTCCCACGTCTTCTTCTTCTTCTTCTGAGAAGTTTTTTTCTCGCAAATGTCCGGGAAAGTGAACGAAAGTAAACTAGTCGGTAAGAGAAGACATGCAAAGAGATCGTCGCTCATCTCGCAGCCTTCCCTCTTATCCTTGACGCCGAGGTAAGGAAAAGATCGAGAAAGGCGCTGGGGTCGGATGACGAGGGTCGAGAGAAGCAGATCGTACAGCTTCTCTCGGACGGGAGAAAGGGCCAGCCCATGACCTGGATCCTCGCTCTTCACTCATTTCACTTTTCTCGTGACGCACCGCGCCAGCACTTTCACCTGAAATCGGGCCCTCATCTGTCCCTCCTCCCTCGTTAGAGCGAAGGGGGCCACTTTTCGGAGAACATCAAAAAGTTTGACCTCTGACAAGAATACCACTTTTTCCACTTCTCTTCACACCATCTCATTTTCCGTTCATTTCCAATGTTTCAAACATTGCGCCCTCTGATATTCCTATCTCTCTTACATTAGTGACACTGTTTTTTCTAGTGACCTAATCTAGGAGTGCGAACAATTTCACAGATCACCTCACATTGTCTTTCTTCTTCTCTCTTTCCATAGACAGTCCCTTGCTTGAAAGTATTCCTTTTCTCTTATCATAATTCCTTCCCAACCTGTCGTTTTTCTGGTTTAGAATTTTTGATTAATTCCTTCCGCTCTATAATTTCTGCGGAATTTTTTGCAATCTCCTTATCACTTGTATATCATCTTTTCTCATGGAATGCAATGTACTAGTGACGCCTTAACTGCATAACAGGATGCTCTAACAGGAAAATCATATGATATGGTAGAACATGATGAGCTGATGACTAATATGAGGTTCAGCCTGAAGTGAAGTGACGACTGAATATTCCGACTCCTAAAAAATTTCGAAATATTTCCCTCCAACTCTGCCTTTTTTGTCTCCAAAATGTCAACCTAGAGTGAAGCGGGCAAAAAAACAGGCCCCCGGTACAGAGAGAGAGAGAGAAAGTGTGTTTGTGCAAAAGAGAGGGTGCGCGGTAGCCGCGCGGAGGGCACCGCCTCCAGGGTTCTGTCCACAATTAAGTTTTTTTGCTTCTTGTGCCGCCGCGACGGCCGGTTGGAAGGGGGGGGAGGGCTCCATGAGTCTTGGACGACACTGACCAGCAATGTCAGTCCACTCGAGAAACACTCGCTTTCTACCTTTCACAGGCTATATTTGAATAGTCTCAATGGTACTACTGATTTTTGATATTCAGCCAGTCAGCCAGCCAATTCAATATTTCTCTGAATACTGTAATTTAAATTAATTTTCATTTTATCAATTTAATCTGAGCCAAAATTTTTATCAGAAATATATAGCTTTGTCAATCTATTTTCATTCTCTTTCAACTTTGCTCTCATCAATTTTTGAATGGACGTCAGCGTCAATTTGTATGAATCACCGTTCAATTTTGCAACTCAGTCACAACTTTCAACTTGATTTTCGCTTTGATTTTGCTTCGAACCAACAATTTGTCATCCAAATGTTGTCACATTGTAATCTTGGCGTTTGTGATGTGTTGGATTTTCAATTCTCAATAGTACAAAACGTTCTTGTTCATTCACCTGAACTTTAATTTTTACTATAAAACTAACAAGTTCTGATTCATTTTGTTGCACTTATTTCTCATTTCTCTTGATTTGATATGATATGATATGCCATCGAAACTATTCTCTTGCCATCAATGTTTTTTTTTGAAATCCCTTTGTTTGTTTTCTGTCCCTGGACTTTTGCGAATTGCTAATCGTCGATGACCAATCAGAAATTTGAAAAAATCGCGCCACTGTGCTGCCTGTCCGGAGAACAGTGGCTCGTTGTTGAAGTATCGGCCACCGGTCAAACAGTGTGAAAATATACGGGGGTCTTCGGAGGTGAGAGTGCCTCTCCGGCCGCTCTCGCTGCTTCTTTTTGCTAAGCCATTCTTGTTTTGTTTGTTGCTGTGCTGACTGGCAAGAGAGTCAAGCCACAATCGGTTGTCCGGACGGCGCGCCGTACGGTAGCCGGTCACTTGGATGTTTGCAAAACGACTTCAGATATACCTCACTCTCACTTCATTGACTTGGCCGCTAGGGGGGGCTCATTTTCGACAAAAAGCACAAAACACTAAATCAAATATTTCCGCAACCGGTGTATTTTTGTCATTGTTGTTATGCCACGCGGAAAGGAGGCGAGTGCTAAAAAATAAAACTGGACGGTTTCGTAACGAAGTTTCTACAGTAACTTCTGTCACAAACAACGTTAAGACCGAAACCAAAAACTGCTGATGTGACATGGCAATCAATTTTATCATAACTTTTGGTTTTTGTCTTTTTGTCGGCAAGTACACAGGTTACGTGATTTATGGTGCAAGAGCTTCATAAGCATCTTCCCCCGTAATCAACATCAAATGCGAGTCGCCGCTTATCAGCAACCTTTGGATTATGAGCCTCGACGCGAAAAATTTGAAAGTTAATTTAGAGATCGGAAACTTTTGCGAAGAATAGTGTAGTTTTGAAGCGATTATACAATGGAAATCAGAAATTAACCGATTAATCTGTCATTGAGACGAAATCGGAGCAGTTCGTAAAGATTCGTTTGAGAAGCACAAAGATAGCGGTGTTGCGTCATGAGCACAGTTCTGCAGACTGTGAATGTATCTGTGAACATGATCAATCCATTAGGAAAAAGAGAAATTGAAAAGCATCGGATGATATTTTAGAAAACATCCACACATCCCACGCATTTTCTTATTCTTGACATATCACTTTTAATAGCAAAGAGCTTCTTTCTAGAATGCATTACTGTATTTCAAAACCGTCCATTCCTCGTTCCTATTTTTTTCAACTTTTGCTCCTTCCGGTTAGATAAATTCGGACATGTTTGATCAACGCCATAAGAACGGAAATCGGGAGCTCAATTGTTCCCTTCCCTCCCTACCGTTCAACTCAATTCTCCTTTGGTTTCGGAAAACACAATGAATTGAAAAAGCAAAAAAGCAAAAGACTGGAATGCAAAAGTGCGAGGCCACTCAGACTCGCATTGTGAAATGAAATGAAAGCAAAGATGCTCATGCTCATTGTCATTTCTGTCGCCATTCATTCATGAAGAGTTTAGTCATAGCCCCTTACTGGTACCGCTTACGCAGTATTGGATTCAATTTCAATTGAGGGCGGCGAGGTCTTGTACCTTTGTCACGGACCGTGTCAGACACGGCCATCTGACTCATCATTTCGGTTCTAGTCACTTTGGAAAAAAGAACTCGACAGATTCTTCATTTGCATAAATGTCAAGACATTAGCTTTTGTCCAATTTTTTCGACATTTTCTAAGGCCTTCCTAAATCCCATTGGTCACTCTGCATCTTCCTTTGTAATCCTATTATTTGAACACTGCGGCGGGCGCTCCGCAAAAAATTGTCCAATTTCAAGCGTAACCCGAAATGACGATGACGTTTGCTTGCCTTGCCAATCAGATCACTTTCCAATTCAACGAGAATCGGTGTGCAACATGATTCACTGATAAAAATTGAATATTGCCCCCTAATTGACGTAATCAACACACGATCTCTAAGTCAGCACACAAACAGTGGACTTGGCTCGGCGCCGCCATCAATTTCCATTTTGTCACTTATCATGATTCTGGAAATCGCAATTTCATGTGACTTAACTAACTGACCGCGCCGTCGACAACTTTTGCTTCACTTTTTTCTGATTAGAGTGTCAAACCGTTTACCTCAAGACGCGCGCCAAACCGAGTTGCTGATAAGGATAGCTGTGGAAAAAAGGGGTTGGAACTAAGTGGAAGGCGGGTGATAAAAGTTGACTGATTAGCTGTGCCACTTATTCGTTACCTTTCGAGTGCACAAACAGGTCGACTTACCTGTCTTCTGCATTCTGAACTATCTTCCGAATTCATCTTCACACTAACCGACTAACATCCCATTCAACATGGCTGCTGCTTATTGTACGTACACATTTCATCTAGTATCATTCTTCAGACAGTTTACTTTTCCATCTTCAATGTTTGACTTTTCCAGGCGAGACCCAATCATTTCATGGTTTGAATCTGAATCAGTACCCGTTCCCTTTTGACAACTTGGACTACAAGTTTGGAACTTGTAAGTTCAAAGTTTAGATGCCCCGTTTAGTGTTCAGATTTTCCAGACCCTCATTCAATGAACGACACGGGATCAGCCACCCAACGATGGAACTCTCTGAGTCCGGAACCCCATTCTGGAACCGAATCGACAGCGAGCACTCCTTTTGTGAAAAGCGAGTTTCCGTTTGATGATGATCTCTTCGGCATCGACCAGGTCAGTTTTTTCTCTGAAAAAGAGGTGTGTGGGGTGTGGTTCACGTTAATTGCTATGCTCTAGGAACAGTGCAAGAACTGGTTATTGAAATTGGAACCGTTTTTTCTCAAATTTTAATTTTAATTTTAATTTCTTATACTCTACTCTACACGTCATTTCAGTTGTGCAGTCTTAGTGTTCATTCATTTGTTTATTTATTATTCGCTCATCATGCAAACCGTCCAACTGACTGACTCATTTTTGTTTTGTTTTGTCTTGTCATTTCAAAAAACAGAAAAATAGGTTCAGACTCTAACTGAAATCATCTTTACTTCATTCCACAGTCATAGACAAACTTGTTATTGACCATAATATTTCAACACCTTATGCTTGTGTCAGCTTCATTTTCAGTTTCATTTGACAGTAAAGCACGTGCCATTTACGTCATTGAAGTCGAATAATTATTGATAAGCTGTCGCGTCGCGCCTCTGAGCTCTGCGCCAACTGACTCGTTTTGGCATGCAATCAAGTCAACAACCCAGAACACAATGTACAGTACCAATAAGTATTAAATGATTGAGTTGCAGGTTAACAGCAACAAGCAACATCCAATGGACATGCACTGCCATATGCCGATTCCTCCGCTCGAATACAACCGCTCATTCACCAAGGTTCATTTGTCGAATGAACTTTTTAATGACATTTACTTTTCTATTGCAGGACGCCGAAAACAATGGCTATGTGAAAAACGAAATTGAAGGTACGGTACTGTAAACAGGACGCGGCCTAAGTGTCATTCATAAGCATTGTTTTTCTTAGCGCATTGCATCCATCTCTCAACCCCCCCTCCCTTTTCCTTTTTCACTTTCTCTCACTTTCTACCCATCAAAAAACTTCTCATTAAGTCGGGAAGAAAACGAATCGCGAATAATTTCCAGAGAGAAAACACGTTCTTTCGATGGGGGCAGTTGGGCACAGGTCAGCTTTTACTCAGTTGACGGCACGCCTGGATTGACCAGTGAAAGTTGTTTGCGCACAGGCGGCCAGCCAATCGGCGATTCTATTTGGGGTCGGCGGATTTCGTTTTCGGGGTCGAATCTCACTTATCGCTTAAAAAACCTACGGTGACTGGCAAAAAGGGAGTAGGATTTGATCTTAGAAAACAAGGGGAGAGGGCAAAGGGGTAAGACAAAAGGGTGTGGGTCGATATGGAAATGTGTCAGGGTTGCGGGTCATTTGCGGCCGTCGATTGCGGGACACTGTGTTTTTCAAAGTGCATTCATTCTTTCCGTTTCAGAAAACATCCTCAATTTCAATGTCAACGCGGAAATCGCTCAAGACAATGGAATGGATACTCAACAGATGGATATCTACAGGGACTTGATCCTCCGTCATCTCATCCAAGATATCAGCACTACTTGTGCCAAGTTGGGTCTTCCCACTGATTTCTACATCTGGTCCGCTGAACATGGAAGCAGTTGGATCAATGACATGTGCCAGCAGTTCAATCTTCAACCTCCGTGCAACAGTTTTATCACTGGCAATGTTCTGCTCAGCATGAGTCAGAAAGACTTTGAAGCGCTGTTGCCGGAGGGCGGTGACACGTTGCATGCCCAACTCCAAGTGTGGAAGACCGGTACGTCAGTTCATGTGACGTGTGATGCGTGCACATAAATCACGCCCTTTTTATCAAATTGTTATCAATTAAGCCGGACTCCTACGTCAAACCGTAATTTTTCAGCATTCGAGTCATATCATCCACCATCAACGGTGCAGAGTTCAGGAATGACCGCTGCTGATAACAACATGCTTTCGAAGACTAACTGGGTATGTCATTTCATCCATGTCCATCATGTCGAACATGTCATCCATCCCCGCGCAGTCATTTTTCTTGCGCTTCTTCTCACCATCCTCCCCTATTTGCTCAATGCGTTTTTCATAAAGCCTCTTCGTATTTTTAGATGGCCAACACCAACAATCAAACAAACAACATGGCAGCTGTTGAAAACCCGAATCACCCATTTTTCAATGGAAACGGTTGGTTTTGACCGGAAGCCGTGTCAGACCAAATGGAATATATTTCAGGAGGGTATGCAAACATGTCAATGGGTAACTTCTTCCCGCAAGCCACCGTTCTGCCGTCGCCAAGCAACAGCGACACTAGCAGCAATGGAAGCAGCCAAGACAGTACGAAATGAAAAGAACTGGGCAACAATAGAAAACCATTTTGTTTCAGTGAACGATGATGATCTTGATCTGCAAATGCCTAACCCCAACTGTGGAATGTCCACCTTCTACCACCATCCCAACTACATAAGTTCTCCAATGGAGTCCATGTGTGCTGGAAGTGAAGCCGACGATGATGACCGTGTATACACCCGTCACCAAGGAACCGTCCATCTCTGGCAGTTCATTCGTGAGCTCTTGGATCAACCAAAACAGTACAGCACTTGTGTCCGATGGGTTGACAGAGACGAGGGAACCTTCAAGATTGAATCTTCTCTCCTGCTTGCGAGATACTGGGGTCAGAGAAAGAATCGTTCCCAGATGAACTATGACAAGTTGTCCAGAAGCCTCCGCCAATACTACAAGAAAGGTATTACCATAACATTAAGACTGTTTCAAACTCAACTCTTCAGGAATAATTCAAAAACCGGAAAAGAAGCAGCGTCTGGTGTACAAGTTCCTTCCTCCGTACAACTTGTAGTCATCTGGTTGACAGACAACGACATGTTCCCTGTGTTCCGTTATATTCTCATCCAATACCCTGTGTGTACATTTCATCTTGTCCTGTCGGCCCAGTGTGGTCCCTTTCCCGATATCTGTGATAAAAGATATACTTCCATGTACTGTTCGTTGTAGAACACATCCCCCCATTCCCCCCGTTCATTTTTTTGTGTACCATCCCTATTTCTCATTTGAAATAGACAGTTTTGTCTGTTTTCCGAGAAAGTTCTTCTGAGTATTGTTTCGTGTCTTTTCTTTTTTTCTTTTTCTTTTCTTCCCTATGAGTCCTCGATTCAGATGTCTGAACTCTCGACTCATATGCATCCTCGTTAGTACTTTAATGTACTGTCCAATGACTATCGGCTCACAATTGTTTGTGCCCCGATACCCGTATTGTTCCTTTATCTTTGTCCCCGTCTCTCTCCCGAATACTTTACCAAATACCGGCTCATTTAGTTTTATCCACCAGTGACAGAAACGAAAACATCAAAAGTTGTATATTACAATGATATTCCCACTTTACCCATCCCTCGCTCGCCCCAAGTTTTAAAATCCTTTGTTTTATTTATCTTGAAAATGTTTTAATCTCACATTCCAAATACCCCCACCCCTAACTTCCAATTTAACGCCAAATTTACGTATCCAAAAAAATTTTATCAATTGACTGATCCATCCGTCCTGTTAGCCTAGATATTCCAAAGATTATGTATTACGAAAATGTGTAGTCCCCGTGTTTATTGTGCAATGGTTTTTTATTGTCAAAAATGTATTTATTTTTATATTCGTTCATAAATTATTTTATCAATGTCATTTGTTTTCAATTGAAGAAAAAAACAATGGAAAGAAAAAGATCATAATTTTCCACAAACTGAAAGCTATTAAGAAGAAGTTATTGCATGTACTGCATTGGATTGAATTGATCCGAATCCGTTGCGATCATTTGAAAATTTTCAAAATCCGAGTAAAATTGCTGAAAATTACAGTATGCTCAACCAATCGGTCGTTGACTTCTCGCTAACCTGCCCATTTAAATTATCAGTTGGCACCATTGGATTCGTTTGGAAATAGTGCTGTTGCGCCATGAATCCTGGAAAAATTGAAAACGCTTACTGATAAGGAATTGACATTTTGCAAAAACGAAACGAAAGTTTTGAGAAGGTAGGACAAACATTTTGAAACTGACTTACCAGGCTGGGTATTAATGAGATTCGATTGAGGGTTCTGTTGAATGACGAGAGTTTGGATTTGAGAGTTCGCCATCTGGGCGTTCATCATGTTCATGTTCAGCATGGATGATTGGTCCGCCATCAGCTGAGAGTTTGCTGCTGCAACTGCGGCGGTGGCAATCCGTTGTCTCTCTTCCTCTTCTTCCATTTTTTGTGCTTGCTGTTTGGTCCGGATTCTTTGGTTTCCAAACCAGTTGTTTACCTATTCAAAGAGGAAATGAATGGGAAGGTTAATCTGATATCCGATCCCTGTGACCTACACTTGAGATACTTTTATTTTGATCTTCATAACTTCCTTCTCTTCCCCTTTTCATATTTTTCCAAGTCAAGAAAGTCGAGATATTTTTAGATCAAATCCCGTCTTATTCTCTCAGTACACGCATCCGATTTTGTGAATTTCTGTCAAATCTTTGGCTCCGCCAACGCTTTAACGCTTCAAAAGGCGATTTACATATAAAATCTGCAAAATGGGAAGGCAAAGACTGAAAATGATGTTTGACTGGGTCAATTTCATCTAGTATCAGACTGGATCAAGTTTTTAGAGGAGTTTGTGATTTCATGAATCATTGTTGTCTTGTTCTGTAGTTCAATGAGCTTGTCCGGATGATGGAATCATTCCAAAATGTCATTTTCTGATCGGTCTAAACATTTTTGGAAACGATTTGAAAAAAAGTGATTTTGATCCGATAAGCATCAGTATAAGCATCAGAACTTGAACTTCTTAGCAAAACTATCATGAAATAAACAGAAACGTAAAATTTTTCAATATTTAGAATGTATCCGTGAAAGAAGTCCCAAAGTACCAAAAATCAACGTGTACAACTATGTGCAAAATGTCGAGGAAGTAACAAAAGTGCTTACGACCGTTTGATCATATGGATTAGGCATAGAATCCCATGGATTGCAATTATTGTTTCCTACATATGAACTATGTTGTTTTGCACCCCATTTTTTTTGAATGCTACGTCAAATGTTTTGAGTCATGCCCATCAAAAATTTGTATCTTGTATGACAGCGTGGAACAGCATCAAACAACTTCTGTAATCCTAAAATTGATCTTACCTGAGATATCTTGATATTACATCGTTTCGCTAAGTCTGCCTTTTCTTGGTCCGTCGGGTACGGATTCTGACGATGCTCGTGGAACCAGTTCTGTAGAGTGTCCGTAGTGTTCTTGTCAAAGTTACGACGTTTCCGACTGAAAAAAAGATGAGTTGGAGGAGGAAAAGCAGATCAGATCAGGTCTGTTCCATCAGATCAGACAACATGAAGATACAAAGATTTAATTCTTTGTATCACTTGAGTCAGTTAAGTCCTTGCATGCGCTTTGTTCAAAACAAAACATCCAACAAAAAACATCAAAAATTACGGATTTCTATATATTTTTTCTCTCCGGTTTACAAATTTCTACCATTTGATGAAATTTTTCTTTCCACCCATGTTCTTTTTCATTCCGCTAGACTTGAAACATATTCCTATTCCTTACCCTTGTTGCTCAATTTCCCTGCGAAGTACCAAAATCTTCGTCGCAGCGTCACCTTTCACGTTCATCTTCGCTGCATCAAACCGTTTCTTGACAGTCTCTGTGGCATTGCAAAGATCCTGAAAAAGGCTTTTGATATACAATGTTATTCTAATTCGAATTGTTGACGTAGAAGATGAGAATTGATGTCCTTAAATCGTCTTTACAAATGAAATTTTGTCTTATCCAACTGAGCATTCAAAACGTGGATGATGAGCGGATTGACACGTAGAATGGCACTCATAATCGCCGACAGTTTTAGGCTGCTTTATTTACGATCTTCATAACGTTCTCCCTCCGTAGATTTAATTCTCCTACTTTTTTCTTTCTAAAACCGTTGTGCAGATTGATTCCGCGTCTTTCCTATGTTTTTTCAACGTTTTAGGAGCCCTTGCACGTATACCTAATCCCGAATCTTGATTTTGACTTTCCCTCCCTCTGATCGGATCTCAGATTTTGATCTGATCCGGGAAGAATAAAAAGCCCGTCGTGTTTTTTTTAAAGAAAGTGCATGTAAGTCAAATGAGATGCTCGTTCATAGCACAAAAGTCATGCGACAAGGTATTTATGAGATTACAGTGGACCGGCGCATGGCAAGATTTGTATCAAAATAAGCCTTTCGAGAAGCGGAATGAATGAATGAAAGGCCAGCAGTTTATGACAACAATCCAGTTCAATTGTTGTTTTTTTAATCAGTTGCAATGTTTTTTGTCATCCTTTCTGTGCTTTTTGCTTTCAAATTTATCAGTTTTAAGCTGCAAAACCTTGAGGATAAAACTGATTTGGTTATTCCTATCCCATATCTATTTTCAATGCCTACATGCAAAAAAACACAGTCTTAACTCCAATAAGCAACTCAGATTTTGCTTTTTGCAGCTACCAAGCAGATAAAACTACAGTTTAATGACTTTGGTGTCCGAAAACCACATAGCTCACCCTTTCATCTACAGGCCGATAATCACGTTGACTTCTCAGAACGTTTTTCATTTTGTTTATTGCACTGGCCATGTCCTGAAACGTGATAAACTTTCAAACTTGTACGAGCCTTATCCGGATAGTCAAAAGCCTGTGTGAATACTTGGAAAGGATGCTTAATGCTTGCAGTGTATGACATTTTCCGTGTAAAACTCTCATAGGGCCAAAGTGCCGATTGTCATGACGTACAACATTTGGACTATGTATGTGTCATGACAATTCTACTAAGTGACAATCCTGACAGCTTGACAACACTGACATATGCCATTTTCCCAGGATTTTGTTTTTCCTCTAAGAATGGATTGATATAAGTTGCTTTTCGTGTTATAAGTCCCGCTTCACATTTAAAAGCGAAAAAAAACCAAGATCGAATTCCAAACCAAGAACCAAAATTTCTTCCAATGATCTCTCCCTCTTCACCACAGACTATGTAATAATACCTTGTCAAGTTGGTTGTGTTTTCCTATCATTTCCTCCTCAATCCTTTTGATCCCATCCATGTACTTTTGTTCCAATGGCTGCCACTCTTCATCTTTCTCTGTATTTACTTCTTCCAGTGGGAAAGTTGGATTGGCAATTTGTTCCTGAAGGTTACAAATTGGTCATCATCATATTTTTCCATAGGTTTCTACCAAAATTTCCTCAATTTCCCGAGATGGCTCCTCGATGTCGTACAACTGAGTCAAGTTCATTTTTGATCCTGTAAACAAACTCTGATGCGCATTTCCGAACTTTGACTTTTATTCTCGAATCAATTTCAAAATGTGCACTAGATTAAAGCCACCAAGGACTAATTCCGATTCCGTAAAAGACCACCGGAAGCCGAGATAACCTTTTCATAATCTGCAAGTTTCTCTAGTCTCAAATGCTTACGTAGCATATCCTTTCTCTCGACCATCACCTCCTGCAGCATTTTTCGAAATGGATTCATCTGGAACTCTCGTCTGCAAATTTGTTCTGTATTCTCTAAAAATTTCTCACAAGGGAAGGCAACTTCACTCAACATCATGCCCCAGAGAGGTACCCTTATGTAGTATCTAAAATCTGATTCACAAACCCACATCATACAAACAGAGTGAATCAAACTGGGAATCGTCTGCATTCTCACAGTCCCCAGTGTTTTTTGTAGTTAATTGACCTGTTCTACGACTCAGAACACCCACATCCGCATATAAAAAATAGCAAGTCATTACTCATAGCTCAGTTCTAGATCCACGTACATTCTCTTTTTTTGCACTTTTACCTAATTCCACTAACTTGTTTTGTCTTTATATCCCTCACTACCCTTAATTGTGAGACACATGACTCTGAATTTCAAATGTTTTCAATTTTCGTTCCTGCTTTTACATCCTGTCTCGTCCGTGCACAATTTGGCCCACACTCACTCATCACTTGCATACAAAACAGTTTGTGGCCGGCCGGACTCGGTCCCGGGCACAAACTCTGCCTAACGCCACTTAAACCGAACCCAGACCTCCTAGGAATCCTTGGGATTCTATCCTATGATTCTAACTTGTATTTGGTTTTTTCCTCCGTTTTTTCCCCCGCTCACTCAGACCAGGATTCGAAATGAACGATAAAAACTTACGAAACGTTGTTACTGTCCACGTCGTTCGTGGAGAGCATCATTTCAAGGCTTTTCATGAGATTATCCATCCGAAGCTGAGGTGTGTTTACTGTAAAAGTAAGAGTTAGAAAAGTTTAACATAATAAAATAGAAAATCATTGAAAAAAAAGATGAGAACAAAAAAATTAGATGGCAAGAAGTGAAACAGTCAAGGTGAATTAGGAAGTGTGGGTGGCAAACTCTTTTGTGGAGGGATTTGGCTACTGTAGGTCAACCAATACTGTGGGGGTATCAAGATATTGTTAGTGCAAACAATTATCAACCCCTTTATTGAATTACTGTCATCTCACCTTACCGCTCCCCCCCCTCGCTGTAGCACACATATCCGCCCCCTTGATGACTTATTGAGTAACACATCAAAAACTCTATCCGACAATCATCGGTCAACTGGTAAACACTAGATTAGGAGCCTGGGACTGAGACTTATGGGTCATAAGAAGCGAAAATTGGGGAAACAAAGAGTGTTTATGTTAATTGACATATGTTACGAAATCAGTAACATAGTGGGAAAGTTGGGGCAGGAAAGTGTTAGACGCGAGTCGGCAGAGCCACGTTCAACTGATAACTGATAACTCGAACGCGGTTTTTTTTGTTTCAGAAGTTTTTTTGCCGACTTTTGGCTGATAACACTGGGGGAAATGTTGCGATTCTAAGTTCCATGACCTATCAATCGCAGAATTTTTTATTCGATTTGCCCATGCAAATAGTTCAAACTATTAGGTTGACAAATTGAGTGAACAAGGCTCTTGTTCACATGCGTTTCAACAAAAAAGTGCAAAAAATATATATATTTGTCAAGAATTGTCAAGGGATTCTGGAGCAAAGCAAAGCGGAACATCCGCTTTTATCGTAGAACTTTGATGGGGTAGTAAAGGCCAAACGATGACTTTTGACTTGATTCCGGTCACTCGCTAATTACTACGAGGTAAATATCATTTGGAGATTGTCTCAAAACATTCCTTCTTTCTACTCCTCGGTTCACAGCTTTGCACAGGGTACAAGTTGTGTACTTTTTTGTTTGTTTTGCACCACATTGCACTCAGTTTGGCAAGCCGGCTTTGGAATTTGAATACCAGCTCATGTTACTCATCGTATTCACGTCAAAGCCAGTGGAACCATATCGCTGCAGAGGGCTGTGGTAGCAGATTGTATGATACTTGTTGCCATTCCATTCAACCACAAAACTTCTCCTCCTCCTTCAATCAGTCACTCACTATCAGCACGCTTCTTGTGTGTTTGTGTTTCGTTCGGTACTCGGTTCATCTTGCCACTCTTTCTACTCGGTCACGTGTGACAGGACCAACATTCTTTCATTCATTTTGCGGCTCGATCAAGTTTGACATGATGCAATACCTTCACGTGTCATTTCTCTCAATCTGAACTGATGCACTCATCACATTTATCACAACAGATATAAATCGAAAGGAAAACAAAATGAAAAGGAGTGGAGTGAGGATAAGAGAAATGTTCTTTAGAAAACGTCGTTTCCTGTGCCTTGTCCAGTGTTTTATTGTTGCTCGCCTGTGCCTGCTGTCTTGTCGCTGTTGACCGTCTGAACGGAACACGAGGTGTGGTCTCCGATTTGTTTTGTCTACAGATACTGTAGATCATGAGACACTGGGAAACAAGGCAAATCCATCATCCATTTCCAAACATTCTTTGCAATTTCTTCACGACATTCTCCCAATTTTGACACTTACACACTTCCGCATCTAAAGTTCTTTGAGTTTCCAGTTAACAAGGCATTTTGAAACGACATGCAACGAGAAATTTTTGAAAAGCGAACACCCTCGCATTCTTCTTCTTTTTTCTCGTTTCACGGACAAAAAACTGATGACTGACGAATTCAAACAATAACATGAAAATAACTTTTTCGACTTTTGCCCGCATCTCAAATTCTGAAAGCTTTTTTGGGGAAAGGAAGAGTTTTTATAATGTGGGTGGCGGGATGGATATGTGTCGTCCTAAGAATAGAATGTTTTCACATTTGTCATAAAAGTTTTTGATCTGTTTTTGACTTGGAAATTCTTACTTTATGGATACCATATTCGGTTTTCTGAAATGATCTTTTGCTCCTTCCTTCTATCCTTCGATTTCTGCTACTTAGCCCTGTTTCTTAGCCTTTCCAATATTATTTTTGGAAAATCCCTCCATGTTCATCCTGATCATCATGTATGTGCACCATTGAGCTGTTTCTTTTACATCTGATGTCACCAGACCACTGTCTCATTTATACCATCTCAAATATTCAGAAGAATAAGAAAAGGAAGTGGAAGGTCACTTGGACCCACGCGTTCCACAGATGACCCACTTTTTTGGCTATTATGACATGTCCCTCTTTTTCCGGATGTTTCTATTTCTATAAATACTTTATTCTATTCTTTCTCGAGTTGACTTCTAAATAGAAACTTCCATTGCTCATTTCGTTCCGCTCTTCATCCAATTTCTTCTCCCACTCCGGTTCCATTCTGATGTCATTTTTGTTCACTCCATTTTATAATTGTACCCCTTAACCACCCACCAAAAGGTTGTCAATTTTTCGGGTTCCAACAATTCAAAAATCCTTTTTTCCATAAAATTTCGAAAAGCTAACAGAGAAGAGAGCAAAAGGGGGTGAAAACGGATCAATCTTATGACCTCCGTTCAAAGGAAATTCTTGATAACGCATGATTTAAAGAAACATTTGGGGGATTGAAATGGCAGCTGATGAAGGGTTAAGCAGTACCCATGAATGCATTTTTTGCTAATTTCTATAGTTGGTAGAACTGAACCTTTTGAGTTTTTGGACTGCATGTTCCAGAACTTTTAAACTTTTTGATCCGGTTTTTTTTCTATTTTCGGAATTTTCAAAGTCTGATTTGTTCTCTTCTGTAGTTGTTTTTCTGTACTTATTTGTCTTAAATTACGCAAAGATTTTGAATAATTTTTCATGTACAAAATTACGACAGAATAGTGAAAAGAAGCAAATTAAGAGCACTGGCAACAGGATTGGACTCCAGTCCAGTAAGCGAGGGTGTTGGCGTTGTGGCATCCACGTGGTCCTCCGTTGTGGTTGCGGGCCATGACCTAAAAATGTTTATTTTGAAAAGTAAAAATGGTTCTTTTTCGAAATCTATTCTCTAAAGAAAACACATTGTAGTAGTCAAGTTACGTCAAATTCCTTTTCTTAAATTTCCGATTTCCGATTTCCGATCTTTATCGGTGTGCTCGAATTGACACATGTATCCTCTTCAAAAGCTTGGATAATATGACAAACGATGCAAAATACTAGGACGAGAGAAGAACTATCACCGTTTTGTAGTATTTCTTTGTGTGGGAAGTTAGAAGCCCAAGAATAATTGAGCAGCCTTGTTGACGGTGACATTATCAAAAGGATCTCATTCACAATTCACTTCGAATTCAAATCCCAAATATTTTCGACTCGACTCTTCCACTTTGGCCATTTAAAGTGCGAAGACGCATGAGGATCTTGACAATTGGTGCTGTCTACGTTCTACCACCACCTTCCGCTTGAATGTCATCTTGCTGGCTAACCTTTGTCAAGTTAGTCTATAGTTACATAGTTCTCGCACATTTCCCTCTCAGCCTTTTTCTATGGGTCGTTTTCCAAAGAATCAGATATTTTCGAAATTGAAATTCCAACTTTAAGTAGCTACTTTGGTTTCTTTATCTTCTTACCACTAGCAAATTCAAAGTGTCATCTTCTCACTAAGTCCGGTTACTAGCCTATCCGCTTATCTCATCATTTTGTAGGTTTGGTCAGTCAACTATGTTCCTTGTTATGATTAATGCATCAGAAAGAAACCTCCGCAGAATAACTAGACACACCCGCCCTAAACTTCGAATTGTAGTTCGCAAGTGTCTTCAGCAATGCCAGAAAACATAGTGCGTAGGCGAGAAGGGGTGTCCCTTTGTTCCTTCAATCTCTCTTACCTGGCAGGCTCCCATTCCGAGTCCGTTGCACTGGCTCTTGTAGCGGTTGTAGTAGTTCTGAAAACATGTCAATTACAGTTGTCTATCATCTCCTTGTTTTTTTTGGCGTTATCATTTTCTAGAATTCGTTGGCAACCGGTGTTCAGCAGATCAAAACGCCACTAGACGCAATAAAAAGTGCTAGTACTAGCCAGCTTCTAGTAATCAGCTATGATCCTTAAGCTAATATCGTTTCGTCATAATCTTACTTGCTTCAATCATAGCACACATCAATAACAATACCCAAATATTGTGGGTGTGTGGATAACAATAGCCGCGCACTTAGTTTACCTCGTTAATATTACCTAGGCCGCCATGACGTTTTTTCTTTGACTTGAGCCCCTAGGTGTTTACGTTGCAATAGGTTATTTTTGTGATTTTCGACATTGTATTCAGTATTTTGAGATGCTGAACAAGCAACATTCGAAGTTTTGAGGTTTTGATCTAGTTCGCGTTCTTGAAAAACGAATCGGGTCGCCACACATTTTTGTTATTAATTATCAATGACGTGATAAGATCTAATGCGTGATTTTGATGGCGTGGGTACAATTAGAACCTATTTGTTGATGGCACATATTACTAGATTCTCTTCGCAGTAATCCTTATTCCCTTAGGTCTCAGGTGGGCTGCAATTCACGTAATCTGCGTGCTAATTTCAAACCACGCTGATGACTTTCTAAATTTGGAAGTGATCTTTCACATGACGAGATTCCCAAAGGGAAGACGCCCATTCCATTTTTTAGAAGGACGCAATCTCCAAATTGCACCCACTCAAAATCCGCTCAACTCCAAAGTATTTCTGACTTTTTGCTCTTTTTCCGGAATCACGTACGGCTTAAGTTCGTCTTATCCAGAACATTCTATCATACCTCGACGCAAGTGGTGGCACAGTTAAGGTCATCAGCGCATCTCTTCCAGGCGGTTTCAGTAGTATCTCCGGATTGTTTTCCTGGCTGTCCACAGTCCTGGTAGTATCCGATCTTGATCTGAAGATCAAAAATAAAATTAAAGTAAAGTTTGAAATTGGCAGTTCTGATGTTGTTGGTCTTCTGCACCCTTGAGTCTAAGATCATGTTCCAAGCCAACAAGTCCAACTTGTCTCCCGTTTCCCTCTACCAGTTCTGACAAGTTCTGTCTGGGTTGGTCTCTTACCATTGAACGTTTTTAAAACTTTTCTAGTTTTTCTTTCAAAAAATCACTGTGTGATCAGAATTAGTGCTCACTTTCTATTTTTTTCTCTTCTCATGTTTCTCTTTTCTTTTTTTATAAGCAACATTGTACTAGTGCTACGTATTGCTCTCTTTCTCACGTTTTACTTCAATTTCCTTTTTCTTATCTTGTTGCAAGCACGAAAATTGTGATTGAGCAGAAAGACGGTTAATGCCCGCTAGACATAACACACATTTTGGTCTGCCACATAACTCTCTGATAAGAGTTTGGAAATGAAAAGTGCGTATGTGCATGCCAAATTATTACGGTATCAAATTGAAAGTTGCGAAATGGCTGAGGGCTCTTGTGAAACTGTTTCTCGTCTGTAGTTCAAAAGAGAGCGAGAGATTTTGAATCCAAATTTCAGAAGACGCTAGTGCGTGACATTTCAAAGATTCACTCCCATTCTTCTTTTGTGAGGTGGCAAACTGATCAACAAGGAACCGAAAATCTCATATGGTTTCCTGTTTGATGAATTTTTGATCAACAAGTGCCGGTCTTGAAGCGTGGAGTTCTTTTGATCTCCCATCCCTCCGTTCCGTACCTGGTAGTATCCGCAGGAGAGGGATCCGACATCCATTTTGCATCCGATGGCCTTGCATCCGGATTCTCTCACGCAGATGCAGTGGAGGCAGTCGGCGGAGACGTACGCGATAGCTGAAAGTAGTACTGTACATTTTCCTGTTCCACCAGGCCCCATGTTCTTTGTGGAACAAACTTCAGTTTTGATCTTCATTTTTTGTTCTGTCCTGTTTCTTTCTAATTGTTGCTAATGTTCCGAAAAACAACGAAAACCGAGGAATAATTAGAGAATTTGTTATGTTATTGTTTTCGGTTCCGTTTGTCTTCTTCTTCTTTTTGTCCCGAACCCTCCCCAGGTGCCACTTTCCCATTTGTTCTACTCCCCCACCAAGACTAATCATGTGCAGAGCACATTGTTTCGCCCCTTTACCCGCATCATTTGAGCTACAACGCACTTTTATCCGTCCATAGATAAACAACAACAACTGTAAACATGTTGGAAATGAAAATCTTCTTAAGATTACATTAATCTCTGATTTTCGCGCTAAGATGATACTTTGGAATGTTTTCCCTTGATGCTAGTTCTAGTTCTACGGCCGGAAAAAACAAGTCAATAGTTAACAGCCAACTTAGCCTCTTAACAGTGACAGCCTAGAGCCAAGGCTTCTTCTGATCCTAGATTCTACTCTCTAACCAAATCATATCAAAAAATGGTGAGGGTGGAAACCTTGTTAACGCAAAAAGAGAAACTCGTTGATCTGAAAGCTCAGACGGATATTTTATTAACTTATTCAGCAAGAAGGGCCCGATTCAATCTGATTTGTGTTTTTCCACGCCAAGAACGCATCACTTTTTTCATCGATTCAGCTTTTAAGCTTACTGTACCTAGTTGACTTACCGACGGAGAGGAGAAGCAGAGACTTGACAAACATATCGGCAGATGGACAAGTAGTCTGAAGTTGACGGCTCCGTGGCTTCCTTTTGTACTGTTTTCCACGTGCGTCCGACCATCAAATTTTTATCAGCCAAAACCGGTATTAGTTACGTAAGCACTTTTGATACCGTACACTCTAGGCAAATTCGGGGCGGAGCTTCAGAATGCATGTATGATCGTGGAGCAAAAGAGTAAGTAGTTTCTGTGTCCAGTGCTGATGCGATCGAAATTTAATTGCCAAGAAAAAAAAAATGAGAGTTCAGGTACGGAATGCACCTGAAGTTTAGGAATAGGACATGATAAGTGGAAATTTGGAAGAATTTGAAAGATATCTTAAACGGATGCAATGACTTTTTGGACACTAATCTAATCCTTTAATCTAATCTGCTGCCGGTCAAAAAGAACGCTGAAAACTATGGGAATTGGACGGGCTTTGCAATGACTCTTTGAGACGCCGGTGGGGGTGGATGGACAAGGAAATATTCTGCTTTTCATGGAAGATTAAAATTATTTAGACCCCAGTTTTACGGTATTGATCCCTGTTTTCATCGAATATTTCCTGCTGAGTTCTGGTTTGAACCGTGATTCGTGATTCGTGATCATATTCTAACATCCCCTTCATTCTTCTGTAAAGATCGCGAACCAGTAGTTTTTTCCCTATTAGTCGTGTTTTGTTCCTCCAAAGCAGTCTTGCTCGAATTTTTGAAAACTTGTGATATAGTAGTCGTGTTTACTAATGAGTAAGCATTATTTTATGAATGAATAACTTTCTGCAGCGGTTACGACCCTACTCATGTGTAAGAAATTGGTCAAGCTTGATTATTTTATTAAAAGGGCACATAGAGTGCATTAGAAGATGGAACAATCAGATACTATCGCAGGCAGATCCGGAACTTGTTGGTTTTCTGAGAAGTTCAACCGCATTTACGTTGTTGTGCGTGTGTCATCCCATTGACAATCCTATTTTTGTCACCGGTGACACCCTCGTATGCGGTCAGTAGACTAGGCCAAATCCAGAAAGTTGGGTAGACGAGACAGGAGGCATTGACGCGGATTTAGCCACCCAAGTCAAACAGTGACCACGCCAGCCATCCTAGTCTTCATTGTTCGTTTAGTAGTGCAGTTTGTTTTGTCATATTTCATTCATTATGCTCGTCGACGTCATATGGCCCTGAATTGGAGTGGTCATGACTAGCAACAAAACTACTTAGCCGTCTCATGTCCGTTACTCATTTATATCCCCCTTCCCTTACTCTCTTCTTCCAGTTTAATTTCAAGTTGCCTTCATGAAGTTGGCAACGTGCCAGTCTGCCAACTCATACTTCCCCGTTTCCCAAGTGTGATCTGTTTTCAAATATGCACTTAAGTTTGACTTGTTTTTCTTTCCACTTCTTTCCACCCACAATTAGAACGTTGACAAATCCACCCTCGCGCCGACTTCTAGAACTAACAATTATTGCATCTGATGATCGTTTTCGTTGATAATAAGATAGTGATACAAATTACAAAAAGTGCTTTGAGAGACTAAAACAAAATTTGGTCGATGTCTGTTTCCGAAAGTTATGACTCCTTGGAACCGAGAAAGCACTTGGTCAACAACGTGCTTGTTCGAGAGAAACAGTTATCTTTTACTGCGGAATTCTGACATGGACTGTACATATTTCGTCTTATAGCAAAGATTGCTTTCTTTTGCAAAACCAAACCCGAATTGTTATCATTCCTCCGATTGGCAACCGCGTTATTCCGAGACCGTTGACCGTTATGCAAGGAGAGCAACAGTGATAAGAACGCGGCTCAAAATTTTCTTTTACCCAGCTTACGACAGTGGGTGTGCGCCGCATCGCGCCGGAAATCAAAGTCGACATGGAAATTGAGACTAAAATCATAGTGTTGAGGAATCATGTGACGGTCTACAGGGAAGTGTTTAGCTGGAAATTGAGAGCACACATCGGTTTGAGGGGGAGGAAGTCAAGTGCAAGTTTACGGTTTGAGGTAGACCGTTTTGTGATCTTGTGATACTTTGATACCAAATGTCAATAACGATCATCACAGGATGTTTTCACAGTCTAGGAAGGGAAGAAGATATTTATTGGCATTTCTCCTGAAAATGTCACGTAATGGCCCAAAAACCAATTGGACACATGGAATAACAGGAAGAAGTGGGGACATTGAGAACGGCTGTCTGGAATCATGAGTTGCACTTGGCTTTTCTGGATATTCTCTCGGTATGAGAGTGTAATTAGAATCTTCCGCTTATTTAATTGCTGTTTTTCCTGCTTGTGGAGCTTTTCAGTGGTTTTCCAGTATTCAAATTTTTGAAAAACAGCTGGGTAAGGGTGGACTTGTTCTTGGTAAACCGCTGATGGTCCCACTAATTATGGAAAAATCAAAAGTGCAAGTGAAAAGACAAAATTCGATTAACATTTTTTTCTGACTTGTGACTTCGGATGCGCACGTTGGCGTTTTAAATATTTAATTTTATTCCTTTTTTTTTCTTTAAATCTGATGTGATTGAGTATAATCTCTGATAAAACTATTAGTCCGTAAGCTTGTTTTGGGAGGCCGTGGGACTAGCCATCCTTAGATTCTATTATTCCGTGTTCCTCCTGGCTGATCAGAAAACTTTTTTCTCACTTTTTTTCGTATTCATAACCGTATCCATCTCATGATCTATTTGTTTTCAGTCTTACTTTTACCGAAATTCTGATTGTTTTGCACCTGATCAGCAGTAGAAGTCGTGAATGAACGAGAGGCGTGTCAGCGTGTCGGAGCCGTGAAGAGCGCATGTCTTCATTTGCTTTCGCATTATCTCTTCTCTTTTTTTGACAAAACACACGACAAGAACAGAGTTAGGTTGACCTAGGTATGTTTGGCTGACTACTACAACGTAATAGGTCAGTGGTGTGAAACAAATTGTCAGAAGGAAGAGGAACCGTCATTGACAACTTTTGACAACTCACGTCATCTTGATCAGGCTGATGGTGCTCTTCGTTTTAGAGAAACTACACTATTCTTTAAAAATCTGCAAGCAAGACCATCGCGTTTCTTCAAACCCTAGCCGCGGCTTAGTGAGGAATGAATCAGATCATGTCTACCAGAACTTGTCTAGAGTATTCCGTTTCGTTTCTAGTTTATGCTCAAAGAAAATATCTCTCCTCTCGAGACTTGAATTCCCAGAGTAGCATTTCTTCTGTAGAAACATCTAGATTCATTGACTCATTCATCAACTGACATTTCAGAAAACATCCGACATATTTAAGAACGGAAGGATGTCCTTCCTCCACCACCCTCTTCCTCGTATTCATAGAATGTCCTCCTGACTTTTTCCTTCATAATTTTCAACAAGTTTTTTTTCTTCGTTTCCTCATGTAATTGGATTGGAAAGAAGAGGAGATTCACTTCTCATGCGATTAGACTTTCAATCTCTCTGGTTGCAACCTTTTCTGTAAAAGAATCCTTCTTGGTCTCTAATCTTTTTTCTGGTTTCCGTTCTCAAAGCTCACTCGCCTACCAGTGAACGGTAAACATGCCTCTTTAAATGAAAGTTTTGAGTAGAGAAGTTACTAATACCCCCTTAAAGTTACTTAGACCTAATCTCAGTCACTCATTCCATACAGCTTCAAATTTGGCTAACCTGTCTTCGTTTTTGCCGCTGTGCGACCGGATCTATTCCCAGATCTGTTCTCGCACACTTCAAGTTTGGGTAATATGGCAAGCAGGATAGATTTTGAACCGACAAATAATAATCTTCAGTAGTGTTCCATCCCGTCACTCTCATTAGGCTGAAATCCCGGAAGACAGGTGTGGAGGAGGAGTGTTTTGTGCAGCACATTTCCGACTCTCCTCCACCCGCATAAAATGCATCTTTGAATCCGTTCCAATTCAGCAATAGTGTGTTATTTAATACCGGGACCGGCCGACTCCTACGTCACATCCTTGTTTATTGTACCGGTAATCTGCGTGTCCATCCATGTTTTCAGAGTCTCATTCTTGTTCACCTACAACTCCACGACACCAGGTTCCCTGAGTTTTTTTCCATTCTTCCTTATTTCAAACTTTCTAATCTCCCTGATTTTATAACATTCTATTCCAAATCTCATCCGATTCAATTCGCCCTTTCATTTTCCAACCTACGTAGCAGAAACCACTTTAAGCCACTGACTCCTACTCCTAATCCCTTTTGACTAGGAAGAACAATGCTTGCGATATGTAGGCGATGTTTAAAAACGGCTCTCACACATTCCAAGTACCTTGGTGACATCGTCCGATGATGGGCGCCAAGGATTTAGTGTGTGTCGTGAAGATTTATGAGATTGGGAAGGGGGGGGGGGAGAGAGAGGGAGGAAAAGCTAGAAAAGTACGTCACAAATCGCGCTGACCCACTCATTTCATGTTTGTTAGGTCTGATTCGATTAAGCATCTATTTTCAAGAAAAGATATCCTCAATGCTGGTTTTTAGGCGGGGAGTAAGAGTGAAAAAGGCAAAAGAAGGATGTAAAGATTATAATGAGAATCAGCTCATTTCAAATTTACCGAGGTTTCTCTCCACCCTCAACCACCTACAACGTAGGTACGCACAAAAATACCTAGCTGCTGATGCAATTGGTCCGTATTTGCATATTCCTCTTCTCGGAGATGGTCATCTCCCGGTCAGACCGAAAAACCACTACACAACCTTTTTTACATCCTTTTTGACCTGGTGGAAGACAGTTTGCACAGTTGATAACTGTTTTCTAGCGACCATTGAGCAGTTTTCGATTACTACAACAATTATTATCAGAAACTGGAATTGAACTATAGTGAAGTCTTATAGTCGTTTCCAAAATGAAACGAGTACAGTGAAATATCAGAGCGATCAGACGCGTAGGAACAGAAGGAATTTTGAAAAATGTTAGGGACTAACACTTTTTTGAACTTGAAGATCTCTGGGTGTCCCGCATTAAGATAAGATAAGCTAAGCCCCAATTAGAATTGGTTTTCCTCTTTTTCCTCCTTTTTCCAGTTTGGTCTTGGTTTTAGCTCCTAGGATTTGGATTTGCTTACTCATGGTGCAAAGTGAACTATGCTGGAGGTTGAAAGTTGAAAAGTGACATCAAGCACTTCGAGTACTTCACTTTGTTCCAAGGGATCTCAGTAGTTCTGGTTTGTGCGAAGATCTTTGGAGATTTTCGAAGGACTTCAGCGAAACAATCCGAAAAACGTCACCTTCCCCACCCTCACCAGTGCGATTCCCCTTCAGTTGTTAGTTTTGGATTCTCGTTGTCCGAGAAGGTCCGTTTCATCTGAAGTAGTAGTTCGTGTAATTTCCAAGGGTTCTTCACATGCCTTCCATTCCAGCCAGACACTCCCTCTGCGCCTCTTCTTCTTCTCTTATGTTTTCCCTTCTGCCTTTAGCCTTCCCATTCCCAGATTCACATCCTCTGGTCGGGTGGGCGGGGCGATTTGGATTCGGTTTCTAGATTTATATACATGGCACCGCTTGTATTCCAAGTTTTCCTTGTTTTTCAAAAAAGGATCTTTTTCTTCGTTAGCTTCCTCCCTAATTCCTTCCGACCTTTATTGGGGATTCTGACTTTTGAGCCGCAAACACTACCGTAAACATCCAAATCCATCCCAGAATTTCTGTTCGCAATCTTCCCCCCACTGCTCTTTTCTTTCCCATCACATCTAATTAAACGTTTGTACTACTACTACTGAAACCTCTCATTGAATTGATGGAACGGATTAAACCAAAAATCAAAACAAATTTGTAAAAAAAGAAAAGAAGGCGGCTTAACACTTGCTTAACACTTTTGTACTATTTTATGAGAAATGTGATTCCTGATATTATGTAAATCCACAACAAACAACCGCTGCGTTTCTTCTCTCCTCTCCAGATTAGAAATTCACACATGCCACATTGTACTAATTCGAAAATTAGTAAATATGGCACAAATCTTGTGTGCATCCTTATTCTAAGTGCCTCCACGTGATACTTGTTGTTTGATGTTTTTATTTGGATACTACCTTGTGCTCTTCCTAAGATTTCCTCTTCCCGTTCTCCTAAAAAAGAATTTGATTGTTCCCGACTTGTTCAGTCTTTTCCTATTTTCCTTTTTTTCTTCCTTTCTTTCTGCCTTCTAAAACCTTTTATGTTGATTTTGGAATCCCGAAAAAGAAGCAGAGAGAGTCTCATATTTTGGTCTTTCCTCTCCTGTTCGGTCATTCATTCGTTCACTTAATACCTTATTTTCCGAGATTGGAAATATTGCCGAGTCTACCGCTGTAAAAGGGCACCAAAGCCAACAATCGGTACGACTACTGACCACATTCAATATCTCTTAAGATATCTGTCCAAATCCGGCGGATTGTGCTGATCAGGACACTAATTAGTCCCATCTCTCTCTCTCTCGGAGCGTTTTCTTTTTCGTTCACTACAAATCCACTTCATCTTTTATTTTTTCTATTTTTCCCCCCGGGCCAGATTGTAGACTTCTATTAAAAATTGCATTTCCCCCCGTTCACCTGTTCAAAGTGATGTGATCCTTCCCATCCGCCTCCCATACCGGAATTACAAATTCTAGATTCTGAATCTCCATCTGAATCTGTCTCTGTCTCCAGTTCGATCATTCATAGACATTTACATCCCACGTAAAAAAGTTGTAGTTCGTATTCGCCCTCGCCTCCCCTCGCCACCGCCCGCCTCTTGTGTTGAAGCCTTGCTAGCAAACTGGTTACGTTGACTTCTACGTTCTTGCTCCGTTATCTTTTCCGAATTCTGCAAATCGTCACTGACTTTCGTATCAGTTCATAAATCTCCTCCCCTTTGCCTCCTCCCTCTTTTTGGAATTATTGAAATTGCGTGAGCGGCTAATAATATTCGCGGAAAAGGAATCGAATTAGGTTTATAAAGATGAAATTTTGTTCCAATCCCTTCCCTCCCCCTTTCATCCATCCGTATAACCCTGTTCCTCCATTCCTTCACACCCCATCTCAATACATTCGTCACTTTTTTGAAACATGCTTATTTTGTTTACCCGTTGCTTTACCCGTGGAGCTCACTTGTCCTTTATCTCTTCCTTGTTCCCGTTCTGCCTTTGTTCGTGTTTTTCGCGTGTTATTCTCAAAGTTCCTACCGTATTTTCTACTGATCTATTCCAGAATGTGCCGTTGGTTCTCATTCTTCATTCTTCCATACATTGTTTATCTAATTTCAGCCGAGGAACAATACGTAAGTACAACATGTCCTCCTATATATATATGTGTGTGTGTTTTGTTTCTGTTTTTCTTCGTATCAGACATCTATGATTAGTTTTCCAATGTCCCTTCCTCACCTTGGGTGCTTTCAGGCAAAGAACTCATTACTAAACCGAGCCGTACATCCCAGACGGCACAAAAGAGCGGAAAAAGGTCCTTTGATGCCTCTTCCGACGCCAAGTCCTTTCATGTCCATGACTGGTAAGGGAACGGCGATTAGGCGGCAAACACAACACAAACTATTTTCAGCTGATCCGAAATGCATGGTAGCAGGGCGACCAATGATGTCATGCCCGAAGAAGAACCCCAGGAATGAAACGGAACCCATTAAGTGTATCGAGATAAGAGAGCTTTGTGACGACACGCCAGATTGCCACAATGGAGAAGACGAAGATCCCCATTTCTGCATGTTCAAGAAACTGGTAAGTTCTCTGATCTATAGCCTTTCCTTTCATTTCTTTTCTTATTCTCATATGCACCCATTTCCAGGAAGATGCAGAAATGATGCGTCTCAAAAGCCAGATCCGAGTACTCGCTCAAAACAGCCCAGGAAAATATTCAGAGTATTTGGATGTTGTTGTCGGGAACGTTGAGCTAGGTCCGGGCAGGAAACAATCTCTGACCCCAGTACCAGGAAAGGAAGATACCTTCAAACTGCCGGCAAATGGGGGACCACTGGCAAAAGCTGGATTACATGGAAGACTTGCGCCACCACCAGTAGAAGAGAGCGAAGAAGAAGAAGAAGACGAGGACGAAGAGGAAGATAATGAAGAGGAACGAATAGTTGAAGCGCGGAAGGAAGAACAAAAGCAAGTGCAAAAAGCATTCCAGAGGGAACTACAAAAAGAAAGACAATTCAAGAAAGAAGTTGAAAAGCACAGGAAGAAGAGGACATACAGGCATCTTCTAGGGCTTGACTATTACCTTTTATAACTCATTCTAAGTTAGTTTGTCTCTGCTCTACGGGATACCCGATGTCCTTCGCTTCTTCTCACTGTGATCTGAACGAACCCTTCTTTCACTCTAGGTATTTTGTCAATTCTCCCTCTGTTATCATCACTGCCACATATATACCAAGCTCCAAAGGTGTTCCACCGATCCTTCATACCTTCCACTTTCTCAGGCTGTTCACTTCCCATTCCACGTGATTGCCACATACCCCCTCACCTCGAAAACATTTCATTGCTTCTCAATCTGAAATCATTTCATTCCAACTGTCATACGAGTTACCTCCTTGTTACCCCTATATTTTCCTTAATTTATTTTTCTCTAATCCAGCTAATTTATTTGTCCTCATATCCTAATATTTTGTATTTCTTAGGTTTTAGATTGTAATTATATTTAGTTTTTGCTGTAGTTGTATACTTTTGAGCATAATTTGATAGTATCTCATCGCCTCCTCGGGTGATACCACTTCTAAACAATGATCTCATATCATATTTGGTTCTTCTGTTTCTATCATCAATTGTACTATGATCTCATCTGTCGGCTCTCATTCTTTCCATCCGTCCATCCATCCAACCCACGAAGAATCTCATTCTCTGATAACAAAGATCTCTGTTAGAATTCCCCCCCCCCACTCACTCCACTCCAAAGCTAGTCTCGCCTGTGCTCCACGCCACTTTGCCATTTCACGTGTATACATTGTTTTTCGCAAACTCTTCGGAACAAAAGAAAATGAAAAAAAAGTAAAAAGTATTGAAAACCAAACAAACGTCTTTTTGTTGTTACAATTCTCAACGCACTTTTTTGCGTAGGCTATCCGATGTAGTCTGGACGATGATAGATGAGGGCAATGACGACAAAGATACAATCCTGCAGATTATAGTCTTTGACAATGGGATAATTCGGGAAGTTCTCGTTCTTTTTCCATGCTCACTCAGCATCATATCATTGATACTTTGATCACAGTCTCGTTCATGAAAAGCAAGGAAAAACAGATTGATTCTTTAACCAACTTTAACTGATCAGACATTTCTTGTTGTTCAGATCCTGCTATAACCGGAAAGTGACAACATGGACCACCAACTCGACAAAGATCTGAACGTGTTTCCCCCGTTCAATGTTTGGTGTCTAGTGCTCACTGACATTTTCTTTGATAACTTTACATTTCTGATCCGCTTTTCTTTTCTTTTCTTTTCTATTCATTTCATTATTTTGATTTGTTATTCTGACCGGCGCTGACCAACTGACTGGTACGGCCAGCTCCATTTTAGTCCAGAAACATTGTAATACAAAGATCCGCGTACTTTGCGGGGATCAGTTCCTGGAATCTTGAAATAAATCCGACTGCCACTCACTCATCCACCCTCTTCTTGAAACATCTCAATGTATTACGAAGGGACACAACTTCCAGGACTTCTTCGTTCTGCGTAAACCTCTTCCTACACAGATTAGCATTCGAGTCAAGAGGAAAGAAGAGATAGATCAAAAAAGAAAACGTTAAGCTATTTATTCCTAGTACTCTGTTTCTATTGCATGCACAGATATTGAATAAGTCAAGTCGGGTGATTAACTGAATTTGCAGCCAGACCTAAGCTCAAATTGAATTTGAAGCAACCAAGTCATATGGAAATCTTGAGTTGTTATGTTTTGTTGTGAAGGGTTCATGGACATAGATGATAATTACTAATCAGATTGTGAAGGAGGAAAGAAGAACACTTGTTCCAGAGTGGTCCGAGGAAAAGGAAAGGACCAGACGGGTTCTCTCCTTTCGTATGCATTCCTGAACACACTTGAGGGGTATCACATGGAATACTACAGATTTTCTGAACACTCGGGAGGACTACAGCACTACAACATAGCTTCCTTGTCCAAGTTGGTCAGTTTCCGGTCCAGATTCAAAGCGGAAGGAGCAAAGACTACCGGATGGTCTTGCTTTCTAAACTCTCCAAAGGTTGATAATCCGATCACTGGTGCCCTTCGACACGAAACTTGTGCTTAGAATGTCAAAGCATTCGGGGATCTTGTGTTCTGCTTTGCTTTCACATCACTTTTTAAAAAATCATCCGTGAAATCGTTGAAAGGATTCAAATCTGCTTGCAAAATAGATAATTGCTTCGATTCGCTCTCTAGAAATCAGTGTAACTTTGCTCTCTCACTTGTACGAGAGAAATCAGAAAGCGATCAGAAAAGGAAGACGTAGATAAGTGGAGTGTTTACCGGCAGACGAACGCACGCCAAAGTGCATCCAGAATTCTGACAAGGCACGTAAGCAATCAGGGCCTACAGAAAACTTCTGCTTGCACACATTACTCTACAAATGAGGGATGGCCGTCGGAATTTGTAGTGGAGTGATTGCCTACGTAACTTGATGTGAACCCTTAGCACATGTCTGAGATTGGATATCACGTACATGTACGTGTAGACAGTCGTCAAGAAGGGGCAGACAAAATTTGAATGTTCAAATGTCACCTTTGAAATCATGTGAATGATGTGATTGTGTCAAAAGAGTTAAACCGAAACTGAAACTTTGGTTGTCTGGAACGAAGATCATCAATACCATGTAGCTTCTCTTAATCTAAGTTTTCTGATCGCTAAGTGTCTTTTGCACTTTCTTCCAATCGGGCAAACTTCGGAAAGTCTGCGTGCAAATCATGGTCACGCAGCATATCTGGCGGACGTGCCAGCCTCCTTGGTTCCACACATTCTGTCCACAAGACGAAGGATCACACCTCTTTCCGCTTGCCAGATCGCACATTTTCCTCCACCACCGGCATCCCTTCCTTCCGATTTGCTAAGAGTGCATACTTATTTCGGGCAACAAACAAATGCATCACGGATCGAGGGCATCCAACGCAACGTGTTGCAGTCTTAATCCGGCCAAAAATTAAACGACGTTGCACATGTACAAGTGTGTTGGGTATTAGAACGAAGGGAACGACTACGTAGAGTTTCTTAGTGCTTCTGCACCGCCCATTTTATCTCACTGACGGGTAGCTAAATATGGCATTGCTACCTCAGAGCACGTTGGGCGAAAGAAACCAGGAACCCATTGAAATATACGAAAGAAGGGAGCAAGGGATGAAAAATGATAATTTTGGGGAGTTTGAATTTATGGTACCTTGACGTTCCTCAATGCAACAATTTGGTAGTGTAACGTTTCGCAACCCATTTCGAAAGGGTTTGTTGCTGTTGAAAGAGCAGTTCCTTGTAAGTATTTGTTTATTTATCAACCAAGCAATAAGCCCGGAAACTCAAGTTTTAAATTTTTGTTTTTGTTTCTAGCTTCTTGTTGTTTCATCGGTTGCGAGACGAGAATATTGAATTGTTCCTAGTTATTACAACAATTGGAACAATATGCAAAATTTCTGGAAAGTAAGACGTTTCACAGGAACGGTTCTTCCCGATCACACGACATGATTTCTAAACACTGTTCTAGAATCTTTTTTCTCACCCTTTTCTTCTTCATTTTTTCAGATTTGACACATTATTTCAAAACATTTTCTTTTAATTCGTCTCTCTCTTTCTCTCTCTTTCTCCCTTTCTCTTTGAAAAAAAAAAAAAGAAAAGGAAATAAAATGAAATGAAATTTGATACCAGCAACCAAGCGAAATCAGACGTAACTGAGCGCTGCCCGCGTTTTTCTCCCATTTATTTTCGTTTTTTTCTCCACTGACACTGTCCGTTTTTGTTTGTCAAGTAGAGGAAAAAAAACCGAAAAACCACAAACTGTCAGTTGTGTGAAATTGAGACTGACAGTAGAGACGAGTATAGAAAATTAGATTTTTTCCATGATTCGGTTCTGGTTCAACTTTTGAAAAAAAAATGAAAATAAATTTCCTTCAAACGTTGTTTCTAATACGTTTTCTTTTTGTCCGGAAACTTCGCTGACGAACCAATTTTTGCGCATGAATGGAACGTAGCTCTCAAAGTTTAAATGTATAGCGGATAGCGGTTATGACGGTTATTTTTCCACTTTTTTTTAAAAGGTGTTTTGTTCTTTTCAACCTTATGCTTGAAGGGAACAGAGAAAAAGGAAAAAAATCACAACGCCTGTTTTGTTTTGCTCTGTTTTTCACTTTCCATCCTTCCACCCTCGTGGCATGACCCTTTTTGTTGTGAAATTGTGAAATTCCTCCCGCTTTCCGGCACTTTAAGGCGGAATTGGTCGGTTTGTACTGCGCATTTCGCAATACTGAATTCAATTCATCCTCCCACCCGACTAGCAGATGCTCCTACTCAATTGTCACAGGCCTTCATGCCACTTTTATAAATTACCACCATTCTTTTACGTAAATATCTGGTTTTGCTAGCCGCTTCGAGCTTGTTTTCTTTGTTTATTGTTCCGGAAAAAGTGACGGCATTTGAGAAGGAGGAATGCGTTTTGGTAAGGAGGGAAAATAGAAATCAACTGAAAACAAGAATAATGATGGTGATGATAACATGGTCTGTTTTTTGGTCCAGAACGGAACAAATGAACACGAAATATAGGGATCCAACTTTTTGCTTCAGTTTGCTTTTTGTTTTAAAAAAAATGAGGGATCGAAGGGTTTTGAAAAATAAAACTTCTCAATTTGGTAAAAATTGGAAAACTTGGATGCTCATGACATGGTAAAGAGGTTAACAGCAAAAAACTATAAAAACAACATATAGACGCTCATCATTTTTGTGCAACGCAACCATAAAAATATCATAACATCCATCCAATGCAATGGTAACGCTAGACTGTGTTTTTCTACACTTTCCTCCCCCCAAAAGTTCACCCATCGACCAAATATTCCTCAGTCATAGAGAAGTAACAAAGTGAGAGGAGTCCTTGAGAGATGAGCTCAAATAGATACTAAGAATCAGTTGGTCAAGAGGAGGCATCGGATTGCGCTCCAATCGTTCGTTTCGTTTCTCTGGCGTTTACGAACTGTATCATTTCTCCGTATCTGTCTCCCAACCCAAACCGCACTTTCCTGTTGGTAATTCCATATTTGTCTGCCGGCCGACCATATTTTGGAAGGCAAACACGAAAGGTTATTCCCCCGACGCATGTCCTGCAAAACGGCAGATGCCGATACAAGAGGAGCGTCTGTATCTCTTTCGTTTTGAATTGATGATGTCATCAAACGTTTTCAGGAAGTTATTAATATCATTAACTCTGTTCGTTCGTCGATTCGTGCGTCACAGACGCAAAAGTTTCCTTGCTCTGGTAACAAAATGGTCTGACGCAAATGTTGTACGTGCGGGCGCGCAAGCTAGACACAAGTTTTATTTTTGTTTCGCCTCAATATTTTATTTTGCATGATTATGCCTCATGATTCGATCGATAAACGAACACGACAACGACGCGTCAAAAGGCCGGTTAGGCGGAAGATCTATTGTGTGTCTGCGTCTGGACGCAGCGAGCGCCCGTATTGCGTGTCTCTACTCAATTCGTCCTCTCCCGCGAAACCTTCTCCTCCTCCTCTCAGCGTTTAGCTTTCTTTTTTGTTGCCTCTGGGACCCCACTCTTTCTCTTTCACCAAATCTAAACATTTAACTCCACTCTCACGCTCAACACAAACCGTATTGAGCATTGTGTCCTCAAGGCTTCTTCATCTCCGACAAAGTGTACACTTTCTTCTTGTTTTGTCTGTATTTTCCATCAGTTTGTTCCCTTAGAAGTCTACGCTTTTTACTGTCTGCCCATTTTTGCCGTCTCTTTCTTCTCACTTTTCGCCACAAACTCGAAAGGGCAAAAAGTCATGAAAACGGCAAACCGCTATCCACTATCAAAAAAATTGAGTGACATCACTATCAACTTTATCAAATCAATGTCAGTACCTCCCGTACCTCTGTTTCTCTCTCCTCCAACCGCTCACAAACTTTTCACGAACAAAACGGTCATTGAAGCGTCATCGGAAATGAAATGGGTCGATCAGTGGCTGATGCGTGTTCTTGTTTCCCTCTTCCAACCATGACTCACTTACAGTTGCCTCTCCCTCACTTGATTATAATACTTTTTGGCAACAGGATTCAGGGATATCGTAAGATATGTGATTTTTAGTCGACTCACTTTGTGATTCAACTTTTGTTCAGCTAGAACACTGCAAATATAACAGTTTTTTCTGCCCTTTTCACCCCCAAATTCCATTGATGCAGGCGTATACCCCAATTGAATTGATAAGCTAGGACGTCAAACATGTGACTGACCTGGTCGCTGTTCTGATAGCTACGTTTTTCGTTTCGTTTTTCGTTTTCCATTTTTGCGTTTCCAACTTTCCAACAGTGTCTTACCTCTATTTTGAAGTCATATCATATTGCTTTGAACCAACTTGATTGTTCTACATAGTTGCTCTCTAGTCTCTGGAAAAGTTGCATTTCGCCGATCCACTCATCATTACGAAATGGATGCCAGTGTCGTTTCCTCTTCTTCTTCCTCTTCTATTTTTTCTCGTTGAGTTAGTTTCTATCGTTTTTTTGAGAGAGACACATGTTCCCCCTTCTCTTTCCCGTCGTCTCATCTTCATTCCCGGAGACTCTACTCTTTTTATTTCCTCTCCCTCTCGCTTTTTACGCAACTCCACCCCGAGACACTTTCCTGCGGTTTTCTTGATGTTTGTCGTTCTGAAAGAGCAACCAATGCCATAAACTGATAGGCCTTTGAGGTTTTCATCAACAAAATGGAAGAAAAAGGCAAAAGTCACAATTATTTCAATTCTCTACTCTCACTTTCTCGTGTGTTTCTCTCTTTCTTTCACTTTTTCAATTTTTATTTTTCTCTAACCTTCGATTGAAATTCCTGTCTCTCTCGTCCTCCTCCCTCACAATTTTTCAATTTAAAGCGCATGTCAATCAACAATTTTCAGGTGAAATCTCTCGGTGACAGTATGTCTTGCGGATAACTGAAAATGGTAATTGGTTCGTCGAAAATGGTGGCGAAAGAGTTGACAACCCTCAGTTCCATTTTCCGATTTCTGGTGCTTTTGATTAGTTTCACGCCTGTCATCGGACAATTAAACGGAAAACTAAACAGTAATGGTGTATACGTGTCACGGGATGAACTGCAGAACAAGGATGTAAGATTTCGCAATTTTCCTCCGGATGGAATTTTTGATCTAGTGATGAATATATTATCATAATATAACAACTTTAGGTTCTTGGTGTAACAACAGGATTTGGAGTACTTGTTGTAGCCACCCGATCACGTATCCATTTCTTTGAAGATGATGATGAACGTGAGTGATTTCAGGGTTGACTTCCGGTTGACACATACATCAGTTGCAGGTCGAACAGTTGGTCATGTTGCTCTTGACATGCAAACGAGGTCCAAGTTTCTCGAACTGAAACTATTCTCAAAGTCGGAGATCTTCTACTGCGATGAGTCAGTCTGCGGGTAAGGACAAAGCAATTTGACACCTTTTTGAGCAATTAGTGCTTAGGTTGTGTACTTACTCCGGAGTTGCATCTTCTTGCTCTACAATTCAATTGCATGAAGATGAACCAAGGATAATGGAAATTCGAAGTGCGTCAGCTGTGAAACTGGAAAGTATGGAGCAATTCATGTTGACAATTTCATTCAAAAATGTCGAGGGAGCACTGAGAATGCAGACGTTGAAATATGAAGCACAAGATAATGGGTGAGGGAAAACAATAGTTGAATATTGCGTATCTTCAATATTTTTCCAGACTCGCACTCCCCGTCGCTTACACTTCCGAAGCAAGTTTTATCCAGAACCAGTTTACATTGACTGGTTTCGAAAAGGATGGATTTGTTTATTTTGTGACATCCGCAGTTCAAATGTTCGAACCTGACATGTTTCTTCATGATCAGTCCAATAATCAAGTTATTGTTACAAAAGTTACAAGGTAAAGAGAATTTACAAGAATTTTGGAAACAATGTTTTTTTTTCAGATATTGTTCTGGAGACCAAACAACGGACTTGGCATCAAAAACTTCTGTTCTTGTAGGGTGTGATCAAGAAAGTATGCTTTCCGAGAAAACATTGAACTTTTTTCATTTAAAAAAACGGTTTCAGCGCGGAACATCACCTCCCAAGGAGAAGCAGCCGTTTTTGACCCCGAATCTGGACAGCTAAACGTGATAATGTTGAACAACACAACTCAGGTAGCTTTTTTGAACATTCCTCTGATTTCATCGATTTTTTGTTGTTGCAGACTCATGTGATGTGCAGATTCAAAATGTCTGCACTTGTAAAGCGTTTCAATACCATCTGGAACACCTGCCAAGAAGTTTCCTTCAATGATATCACTGCAAAGGAACTCAAGTGCAAGTATCCATCGGTTTTCGAGGCGATGAAGACGAAAAAAGGTTGTTTGATATACAGTCGTCTGGATGACACTGCTTCTCCAACGCTTTGCGCTAGATTCGGGGTAAGAATGTGCTACTGAAAAATATATGATTTAAAATTTCAGCGAGGTGAATCTTTGGACAATTGCAAACTGCACAACGTCAAAAGTGACACCTACCGGTATGGATGGCTTGAAGATTACAATGTTCTTCAAGGAGAACTTATGATCAAGTTTGTTTGCTTGTTTCTCAACTATTACATACGATTGATTTTCAGAATTGCTGAAAAACCAACATGGAAGACAGTTGAGTCGATCATGGTAGATGGGAAAGCATACTTTGCAGCGGTTTCTGGAGATTCTGGTATTGCGGATGTTATTCGGGTAAGATTTTAGCTCTTGGAATAGTGGAAAACGCTCAATTTTCAGTTCTCGGCTACGGATGATGCTAAGTTTATCCAACACTGGAGGACAAACATTAGCACTGCTGAAAAGTTCTCTATGACTAAGATTCAGGATAACAGATTGCTCTATGCAACTGTGGAAGGAGTGAGTTCATCTTGTTACTCTAATAAAGTTAAAAATTTTGTTCAAGGTGCAAAACGTCCTTGTATCCTGCAAAGATCTCTACCCAGACTGCAACATGCTCCGTCTTGGAGGCTGGGAAGACCCGATGAACTGCTACTGGTGTGCGGACACAATTCCATTCAAAACCATCACTTCTTCGGAAATCAATGGTTGCAGAAATCATTTGAAACATGAATGTCCACCGGATATGCGTTGGGTAGGTGTAGTCACCCCCGTTTTACCAATTTAAGGGTTTTTTTTAGATTCACAAGTACAACAACAGTTCTGGGTTTACAGCGCTTGGAGAGAACTTGAAAGTGATGAAGAACCCGATCATGAACGCCTGTGGAACTGACTGCTTTGTTACGTTAGTCGAAACTACAAAGTGAGTCAAAAATTATAATTTAAATTATAAAAACAACTAACAATTTGGAAATTTTCTAGCATTCAATGTGATGTCAAGCCAGAAGACGTCATTGACAGTGACTGTCGGCAGGTGTACTTGAGTGGAACCATAGCTGGAAAGAACTACTCTTTCCCATTTGATTACATTCAAATGGACAGAGGAACACAGACAGATGTGAAAAGCTCGGCGGCCTCGGAAGACAAAAAAGGAAGCAGTCCGTGAGTTTTTCAACAGAAAAAGTGTTTAAAACTGTGATTGTTTCTTTAGAACCTGGAAAATTGCACTAGCTATCCTCTCCGTCTTTGCCATCATTCTCGGGGTAGCGGTTATTGTGTACTACATGAGAAACCGATTCCCTCGTATCAAAACTCATGTGCGACCACCAATAATGACGCAAAGAGTTGAAAACGAGTACGACCTGGGACATATGGCTGGAACGACTACTCAAATCATTATGAATGGAGAGAACTATGTGAAAGTATTTAGGTTTGATTGCTCAATGCAAATTGATATTAATAGTGTTCATTTTTTGCAGACGGATGCCGCCAGAGATCAAGGTTGATTTCAAGAATCTTCGTATCGACAAAATTGCTTCATTTGGAGAGGGACATTATGGTCTTGTGTACAAGGCTGTTTATGCACCATCAAAGGGGATTGAGGAAAAAGTGGTCTGCAAATACCTGAAGGATGGAAAAGTTTCCGAATTTTATGACGAAGGTAAGATACGCTTTTGGAGGGCAGACCCTCAACAACTATCTGGTTTTTCAGCGAGAACAATGTCGGAGTTTGAGCATCCAAACATTTTGAAACTTATCGGAGTTGCTCTGGATGATATAACACAACTTCCAATTATTGTCACCGAGTTCATGGCCAGTGGAGATTTGAGAGCATTCATTTCCAAGGAAGAGAACACCATCAAAATGAGAGACCTATTCGAATTTGCTTTCGACATTGCTAAAGGAATGAACTATCTTCACGCGCGGAAGTACATTCACCGCGATTTGGCATGCAGAAATTGCCTGTAAGCGGAAAAACTATTTCGTCACATTTTTGTTTTGAAATCAAACATTCAGATTGGACGACCGCTTGCGGGTAAAGATTGCCGATTTTGGTCTATGTAGGAAGGTAGACATCGAGACAGAACTGTATGTCCAACTACACGAAAGGGATTTACCAGTTCGCTGGTTTCCGCCAGAGATTGTCGAAAGAGGGGTGAGTAGACTGTTTATCCGGATTAAATTTGGAATAAAAAATGCAACAAAAAAAACAAACAAAAGATATTCAAAATATTGATCCGTTAATTATCACTGGTTTAATTCAGTTTGGAATAACATCCGACATCTGGTCATTTGGTGTAGTCATTTGGGAACTGTTCACTCGTGGAAACACACCATACAAGAAGATGGTCAGTTGGTCGCTGATCCTTCCGTGGCTCAAGGAATCGGAAACAAACCGTTTGGAGAAACCACCATATTGTCCTGAGAAAATGTAGGCATTTTAACGAATCCGGTGTTCTCTTACTGTATAATTTCAGGTACACCGATGTCATGTTAGCTTGTTGGAGAGCAGACCCCGCAGAACGTCCGCAATTCAGCGAGTTGGTCCAGATCATTCCAGAAGTTGTGAAGTACATGGAAGGCTACGATCGCTCACAGTTACATGCTGGTTATGAGCGAGTAAGTAGTAGGTGTGCTTGTTTTTTTTTTGTTCCCTCACCCCTTGGGTAGTGTTGAACTTTCTATTCTGATTTCAATTTTTTTTTGATTTCCAAATTCCTATGAATTTTGGTCTTGGATGAGTTCAAATAATTTTGATGTTTTTGTTCTAATCTATCAATTACAAAATTTATTTCCGCCTGTATTTGTAACAAAACTTACCTGGTTTTCCTTGGTGTTTGAAAAGATTAATCCCCCGCTTCACTCTGAATTCCTGGTTTCTAACAGTTAGTTTTTCAGGTGTCTGACCTTGTCACCTCCCGACCCAGCATCTCCCATCTATCAGAATGAGAATCCAGAACTGGAGCCTCTTCTGGAAGAGCCAAGTACCTCCGATGGCTATGTCCCGACTAGTCTTGCCGATCCTCCGTCCAACCGTCCTTCAACTTCAACTGCAATTCCAATTTCTCGACATCCCGAGTATCTAATGCTTAGCAATTGTAATAGCAACTGTTCTGAAACCTCGGTCTGAACTTTTCCTTTTCTTTGTAGATCTCTCGATCCTCTTTGACTTTTGTCTTGAACTCTGAGTTCATTTTGTTCCATACCTACTTTGTCTTACGAAACAAATCAAAACATCTGTTTCCGTCCTCTCCTATACTGGTACTTCTTGTGATGTGACACCCCTGTTCCCTCCTGCATTTGCTTATTTAATTGCTCCAGCGGTTCTAGTTGACAATTCTCTTAGCGGGTGAGATATACATATTCTATTGCTCTTTTCGTGTCGTTTCTTCTGATGGGAATGAAGAAATTTTCCAATTTTTTTCTTTTCTGTTTACTTGTTTACACATGTAAAAATTTGAGGGAATTATGAAACGTTTATCGAGGGGGGAAACATCAGGTCAACGAAATTGTGATGGAACTTGAAAGACAATAAATAGCTGGCATAAATATGGCGAGTAGATGATAAGATGATAACAAAAACTGTCAAGAAATCGTCATTGCTTTTTGTTCTGTCGTACAGGCTGAATGCGGTTTATTTCCTCCCGAATTCTGGGAATGACATCTGGAGAAAACTTGTGAATTGTTGGAGCCACGGCATCTGGAATTAAGTGTACTTTGTTTCAACGGTCAAGGGATTCAGGAAACCGGATACGTTTTGATTCTGATCTCAACGAACCTATTATCGTTCTCCACGGGTCATTGTGTGCCATCTCTTTCTTCGTTTCCGCAAACGCGCTCAACGCCGCGGAAAAGTAATTATTTGCTTGATTCCCGAGTTCCGTGAAATTAAGCGATTGCGATTTGAGCTGATTCAAGAGCGGATTCACTGCTGCCTCCATCGGGTTCATCATGGCAGCAGTTGTGACAACTTCCTCTTCTTGTGGAATGTAGCTCGGAGTTTTTAAGTACCATGGAGAGACAAACTGAAACAGAAAACATAACGATCCAAACAGAACAAACAAGTGATTTACTCTTCCGGGCGCCTGAGTCGGTTCCTCTTTTGCGCCATCATCCATCCAATTGATTTCTACCCGGAAGGGCTGAGTAGAAGTTTGATCAGCTGGCATTTTGAAGTTGAACGCGACCGGAGGAGCAGAAAGTGAAGATTCTGTTGGCTTTTTGGCAGGTGCAAGAGCACTGGATAGTGTAGACACCTGAACTTTTTCAAATTCGTTTGAAAATGAGCCAATTTTTGTTACCTGAACATCAGACTTGTAGTTCCATGGGACGTATGTTTGTCCCTGCTTGCCATCAGCAGGGATGACAGTTCTAGTGGTTCTGATTATGTCATTTTTCAGAGTATTCGGGTTTTTGGTAGTGTATGGATTTGGAAGGAACTTATGCACAACTTTTGGACGTGCAGTAGTGGTTGGGTTTAGAGGTGCACCTTTCTCATCAACAATGACAGTTTTGATAACTGGCCCTGAAGACTGAGCAATTGTTGGTCTTGGCTTGAACTTGGAATGTGGATCCGTTCTTCTCATAATAGGAAGGCTAGTTCTAGTAACAACACCATCGATAATTGCGGGCGCATCTGGTGGATAAATTGTCACATATGTAGTTGAAGAAGTTGTGTGAGACGAAAGCGACTCCAACGGAAGGCCTCTCTTGAGTTCGTTGTCCGGTTTTGGACTCAGATCGTATTGACATTGCATTGGGTACTCTTTGTTGGTTAGGACCTGAACATAAGGAATTATAATAGCTTTGATTTTTTGATGTTGGTACCTGTTGCATATGAGCAAAAAATTGCGCTGCTTCAGTGGTGCAACGTTGTCCAATTTTAATGTAAGTGCAAGTCGAAACTTCACTCAACTCAATCTTAGTATTGCAATCAGGCGTAGTGCACATTTCTCTGAAATTTAGACAATGGAATAGGGAGTTTCAAATTTTATGAAATACCTGCAAGACGCAAGTTTTTCAGAGAAAGAAGAACCCTGTTTATCACAGTCAGCAGTTGCTGGCTCCGCGAGAACTTCCTGAATACATTTACTTCTTCTCAAAAACACTTTTTGACGCTGAAGTGCAAAGGGAGCACACAAGTAGGTATGCAGTCTTTTTCCACGCTCCAGTTGCAATTTTTCAGCTTGGTTTCCACATTGAACCATTTTCTGGTCAAAACATGGAAGTATCCTGCTATATGTCCTGTAAGAAATCCAAAAGTACTCAGTTGAATTAAACGAAACAAGTATACCTGCAAGTGTGCATCAGCTTGGCTTCCGTGGTGATGTTAAACACAACTTCCACTGGATTCATGTTGAATTCAACTTTCTGAGCACTCAGCTGCATAACACACGGCAAAAAGTCTTTTAGCTGGCAACATAATGAAACTGTGCATAATGTGGTAGAAAGAAAGAGGAATCTCATCAGGTACGGATTACGAATACTCTTCTGCTTCAACCCGCTGAATGACACGCCTGCAAGGTTAGAAATGAAAAATGAGTTCGAATTGAAGCTCTACGCTCGTAAAGGAAAGGTGAGGAATGCGGTTCGTGGAAAAAGTGTCATTTGTTCTCGGGTTCCGGATTCTCTGATGAATAGGTCTGAGAAGAAAAGAATGAGTCAGATGACGCACGTGCGTGAAACTACGGCACACCAAGTGCACGATCGGCCACCCAAATAAAGGCACTCTCTTCGGTTCTCGAAAGGAGAGAAGTGTTGAGCGGCCGGTCGCGAGCTTAGGTGTCAATTGCCGCCTCCCCTTCTCCGTCTCTACCTGTCGAGCCTTCCCTACCTCCCATCGCGTTCGGTTTTGGTCTCTTTTCTAGTTTCTACCGTAATGTCAATATTGTGTGGCAGCGGTAAGCAAGGAACTAACCGATAGGCGGGGATTGGCAAAAAATGGGGAGGTGTTAATGCCGTCGACGATTAATTACGTGGTCGGCAATGTTCCTCGCGACAGTCTTGTTAGTTGGCAACAAGGGATGAAAAACTGTTGCGAGAATGGGACGGGAGGAGGGAACCTTATGAAAAACCAAGTGTCCGCGGGAAAATTCACACTTTTTGTGCGGTAGCGGCTGTGTGATACATTGGCAAATAAATTCCAGGAAGTGAGACACATTTTGAGTTTTGGTCGGAATACAACTGGCGGAATGGAGAGAAAGGAGTGAAAATCAAAACGTCAATGATCAATTGAGATGTGAAATGTCTAGAAGGGCAGTTGAATCTGGTCCTAGTCTTTTTCGGTAAGCGGGTAAAAAAAATTTGTCTGAGCTTGGGTTCACTTTCCAGGCTCTTGATTTCAGTATCTTCTTACACTCTCACGCACCATTCACGGAAAAGTTGAAAAAATAAAGCAAAAAGTGAGATTCGTGATGGAGCTCTTTGAATACCTAAGAGTTTCCCCTTCTTCTCCGTGTATTAATTGTAACCCGACCCAAATTGTCCGTCGCTGTCGCCGTCGCCCGGAAGCTATGCGGTTAGTACATAAACAACCTGACCTTCACTCCGCTAAGTGTACACAGTCCATTTCAGGTAGAACTTTTCGATTGTGTTGAATGAACAGTGAACACCGTCGTCTCTCGCTTCTGGTCAGTTATGTCCTCGGTATCCGCTTTCCTCTGCTCTCTCGCATCGTCGTTTTACCCGGTGCACGATTTCACGAGAAGCAGTTGGAATGTCAAAAGGGAAAAGAAGGCGAAATCCGTTTATTAACCCAAGAGTACCCAGAAATTACAAACATTGAAGTGATGATCAGCAAAGGTGAACTTAAAATTGATTTTTGCACATTTATACACAGATTGAACTCGTTTCGTTTCCATTCTAAGGCAATTGAGGCTGAGTTTTTGAGTGACGTTTTGCAAGTGCTAATGTCATCTAATGTCATCGTTTTTTGAAGATACCGCATGACAAAATGTTCCGGAACGCATTCCGGAACCGTTGGTCAAATACTGTGTAGATCAACGGATTGAGAGACGAATTAAGGCTGAAATCGGGAAAAATTAATTAAATGCAGCAAGATCAGAAGACTTACTATCCCAACCACGTAGCAAGATACAATGGCAGGAAGCCAATGCAATCACTGTTTGGATCGTGTATTAAACAAATCGAATTGCTCAAGTGAAGAATGAAGAATGGTAACCAGCAGAAAAGGAACACAGCTGAAAAACGACAATAACAAAGATCATTCTTTGCCTTTTTACCTAACACAACTGCAAGAGTAACTGTCGCTTTGTGCTCCCTCCTCATTTGTTTGGTTGCTTTTTTGACCATATGCCGCGACGGTCGTGGCTTGTTCCATCCACTTGTCGCCCGGCTCAAACTATAAAGAAAGCATATTTCAATTCGCTCTCAATCCCTCTCCACCTACCTTTTGAATAATCTATTTTTATACACCCGCATCGAATCTGAGAAGGAGAATTCTTCATTGGCAAGTAAGTCCGCAAGACTCTTTTTGTGAGAGTTCTTGAGGGAATCAGTGTCCATGAACCCGTTGGTTTTCAGCAAAGTTGTCGACTTGCTCTTCATCAATTGCCCTGGGTTCGGGATCAGTTTCTGTTTATTTGTTCCATTTTGTTGAGAGAATGGTGTTTCAACAGTCCGTCTTTCTTGTTGGCTCATCTTTTTCTCGTCTTGGATACTTGGGACACTGATACTTCTCATTTCCGGCTTGACGTCCAGCAGTCTTGTGGTACTCGTGTTGGATCTGAAACATCAGCAATGAAGTTTGTTTCTAGTTAGTGACACTGAAACCTAGTGGTGTGCAACTGTTCCCTGGAATGCTTCACACTAGTAGATCCATCGATGAACGGAAGGATCTCTTCAAGCTCCTCACCGAAGGATCTGGAAGTTTGAAAGCTAAACGGAAACGTAGGTGTCCTGCTCAAATACTCATTTACCTAGTCATCACAGCAGATGAATACTTGTCATCCAACTGCTCCACAGTATCCTGCAGATCCATTATTGATATTTCCCTCTGGTCTATGCCCACTTCTTCCTCTTCTGAAAATGTTTTAAGATTTTAAGGTAGTTGGGTACTGATGTACCAGGTTTTTCTAATATTGCCAAGTTTGGCATAGATCCACATTCTGGAATAGCCGGGATAGATGTGCTTGGGTATGTTGTCTTTTTGGGAAGAAAATTGTTAAAAGAGTTGATCATTGGAGAAATCGTAGATCCGTCATCTGATGATTCTGACATGGTAGGGAAAGATGACGTCTGCAAAACGAATCATTCTTTTTTTTCTTTTTTTTCATTTCTTCTATTTCCATTTTTTCCCACTTATCCCCCTCACTCGTATGCTACATATATAAATTTTTCCTTGTGCATTATATTATAATTTTGATGATTTACTGAATTCCAAGTAAACGTCAAAACCAGAGCTGGCTTTAGCGAGAAAATTTCGTGTAAGCACGCTCACTCAACCAAATACGAAAGCAAGTGCGTTTGACAGGTCTGATCAGTTCACATGGTCCGTCCTAACGAACACGCGCCCATTACAGGAAAACAAGTGATGATTGGTGATTGACTAGTGAGCGTGCGTCATTCCCCGTCCCTCTTTTGTACCTGGAAACTGATTTCCAAAAGGATTTGGTCCGTTCTGTTCTTGAAATGTTTGCCCATCTGTCGGGCGATTTGTGCTCCGCCAAGAAGTGCGGAACTGATCTGAAACTTCGAAAACATCTTGACGAGACACTCAAAAATTGATAGCAAACCTTATCAGTTTCACTTTTCTGTGCCTGCCGTAAACTTCGAGCTCTTTCTCGTTGTCGAAGCCTTCGGAAGATGATAGTGTAGAGAATTATCATAGCGATGCATGGAATGAAGAATGAGAAGATGGAGGATATCAAGTTGAAGTATGGGTTTGCCAGTTCGCATTGCTGAAAAATCACATTCTCTTTCCTGTTTCTTTCTTTTTGTTTTGTTGGTTGCTTGCTTGCTACTCCAAAAGACTTGGATACTATCTATCTGACTGATTTAATGCAATCATAGATAGACCCAGCAGCCCTTTGGCTCTCACTAATTCAGTTTGAACCATGTCCTGTGTCTATGTGAGTCATAATGATGTCAGTACCCTCTTCCTGTATCCATGTTTGCCACAAAACAAAAAGAAAATGAGCGCCGGGTTTTCTTCGTCCGACAATTCAATTAGTACTTACGAGCCCCCAAGCTTCCTGTCACTTCGGGTCTCGGACCACCGAACTTGCATTAATTTGATTTCCGACAACGAAATGCGCGTGTCGCTGCGCTCACCCCATTTCAAAATTTTGCACTGTACTCTACTCGAGAGTTCGAAATGTTTTTGTCCCCTTTCCCAGACGGGACAAGTCAAGATGGGTTTGCATGGGTTTGTGACGGACGGCGGGACGGAGAAGAGACATTTCACAAAAATCTTAGTTGTTTTCTTTTTTTTTTCTTCTTATGCTTCTTTTCCAAAAAAAGTAATCTATCATGAAGAGTTTTTCTAGCGTTTGACGTGTGGACTGCCTGCGTCAGCGCAGACGCCGTCGCCTGTCGCTTCTTCTTCTCAAACCCATACCCGGATGGATGCAAGTGTTTTGACTTTGACTTCTGCAACTCAGTTCAAGACAAACTCACATCGTTCTCCATCGGATTCACTCCGAGAAGGAGCGGCAGAGCAACAGCAACTGACACTCCCCACACTATTGTTATTGATATCATGGCACGGCCGCCACGAGCACCGTATTGAGCATATGAAATCGGATGACCGATGGCTATGTACCTGGAAAATGCTTGGGTTTTCCCGAGGTTTCCAAGATCTAGATCTTGATACCTGTCTAGAGAAATAGCTAATAGATTAAGAATTGAAGCTGTTGAGCAAGCGACGTCCAGTGCTTGATACACGTGGCAAAAGAAAGCACCGAGTCCCCATTTGAAACTGTTCCACTCGTAGTACACCCCGAAAGACATCACACCAATTGCAACCTGCAAATTTTTCAAAGTTTTCGATGAACAAATTCAAATTTCTGCAAATTTTGCTGGAATTGCTCGTTCCCTGGTTTCAGGATTTCAATCTTATATTCCCTTGGAATTGTTCCCACCTATATACTTTTGTTTGCTTAGAAAGAACAATTTTGAAGAAACGCGAAGATGACATCATTTTGCAAACGATTGTTCCGCCTTTTTTGTGAAGTTTTGGTAGCCAGAATCATTCATCTTGCAAGATTTTTGGTGTTCGCATTATCTGCGCAGATGCATTGCATTCCACGGTCCCTTGGGTGTAATTCGCAATGCGCCTATCGTTTGACATCATGGGTTCTCGCAAGCGGGTCAAAGTGCACCAACTGCCCGGAATTGGAAGTAGCGAAGAAAAAGAAGGAAATAGTTGAGACTAAAGGGCCCCCGGACCCTTCCCAGGTACATAATGTTATGCTGGAAAATTTCGAGGCCCTCCGAAACTAGTTTCCCTGGGGAGATGTGAGAAGCAAAGTATGGACCTGGCAATGTCTGGGGTGGAAGGCAAGGCAAGCCAACACATCCTGAGGAAGAGATGTGTTATTTTATTTTATTCCGTTGATCAAGATTTCTTTTGTCTAGCAAACTCGTCATCTCATGAACTAGCCTTCGGGAGCTATCGTAATTGCGTAGGAGTCAAGTGCATGGTGTCCGTTTCTAGCACTAATTAGACAAGCGACCTTCTCCTATTACTCACGTTTTGCATGTTTTCGTGTCATGACTCTTTGCTACACTCACCATTAAATCTGATACTGCAAGACTGACGATGAGCATGTTTGTGACGGTTTGCAGAGATCGTTCCCGGAATACAGACATTATGACAAGTGCGTTGCCGAATACAGCCATTGTGGGAATTAGTGGCAGGAAGACGCCGGCGGCGACGCGCCACAACACGATCATCATTGGCGACTCAATGCCTGGAACATGATGTTGTCCAGCCAACATTTCGGTCACGACGATGCCAAATAACAATGGGCTAGAAGACAGGGAGCAGCAGAACCGAATAAGGAAGTGTCGGGAAGCAATATGAACAAGTTGTTGCGAAAAATGGGCAGCTGATGTGTTTGGGGTGTCGGCACATGAAACCCCGTGAAAGGGTTCTCACTCCGCTTTTTATAGACTTATTCGGGGAAGAGGAGGAAGAGAAGGGTGGGACGGGAGACAGGGCTCCGCAATGCGGCTCGGTTTCTTGTCAAAGTTTTCTGTGGGGACCTCGTCGTTTCTTTGCCTATTTTTTAAAGCTGGAACGGCTGGGAGCTGGGGATGGAACAAAAAACCAAAGTCGGAAGATGCAAAAAGCGGAGAGGGAGGAAAAAGTACGACATTTTTTCACTCAACAACAGTCTTCATATGAAAAACGCCGGAGATGGGTGAAAGAGGCCCGAGGCGGGATGGCGAAAACAAACGTTTCTATGGGATATATGGGCCCCATAGCCATAAGGAATGGAAAACAAAGTGTTTCACATCAAGAGGAGACAAAACAGATGTCATTTCCGAAAACCTACAATTTGGAGTACTGGCTAAAAGGCTAAAAGGGACCACTATGGCATCACTTTTTACCATTTGGTTTGCACAACTCTACAATTTCGTGCATCGTTGAACAATCATTGCTCATCCCATTGTTGGTTTCCGAGTTATGCATCAAAAAGTTTGGTGTGTGCCTGCCTTGTCTGGTCACTCACTTCATCATCCATTCTCAGAATCAAAAATACGGGGCCTCAAAGCAATACACAGAAAAATGTTGCCGAATGATGGAAATTGTGACGACTTTAATGACGATTGAACGTGGGTTGAGCAAGCAACGGAAAAACTGGCGGTATGTGTCGAAATAAGCGTTTCAGACAATGGAGACGACGCCTTCGAAAGTGGCGGAAGACAAAAGGGCGGCCGGAATAAGAATAAGAAAATGCCTGAACTTAATGTTAGGCGGCGGTTGGTGGTGACACAAAAAATAGACACGTCAATTGAAGGCAACGGAGGGCCATTTCATTTCAACTTCTGCCTCCCATCCGATTTGAGTAGGAGGTAAAATATGGAAATACTGACAAGGGGTGTGTTGTCCCGTAGTTTGGCTTCTGTGAAAAAGGAAGAAAAACTCAAGAACAACAAGGCCAGACAAGTGGGAGTACAATTCTTCTGGGCGGAGGATTACGATAAAGCCTCAACGGTTCTTTTTCCGAAATTTATTATCATCGCTTGTTGAGTAGTCTGGACATTCCGAAGAGTGAGTAGCTATGGAGAGCAGAAGTTTTCAGTTGACAAAACGGTTTGCGCGGGAGTGAGTTATGCAAAAAAAGGTTGTATGGTAAACCCAGTGAGAGGGATCAACTAAATGGGGCGACGAGCCGAGCCCCGCCCGTCTTCGGCGGCAAAAAGTCAAACTGAGATTAGAAATTCACGCCAACAAGACATGACTTTTTTGACAAGTTAATGCTGGGAACAATGAGGAAGTGGACCTCGAGTGGGGGTGGTGTCAGTTGAGTCGTACCTTTGGAAAAGACGCAGGGCCTCTAATAAGGTTATTCTGCTCAATCGGGATCTGCATTTACCTCATTCCCCTCTCCCACGGCCAGAATGCACGTGTGAATGTGTGCTAGATAACCGCGTTTTTGACGAAAATCAGGTTTTGTATAAAATCAGTGTCATTTTTTATTCTATCACATCATATCACTTAACTTTTATTTCGTCAGAGACACTTTGGATCGAAAAGAGACAGCCCTGACTAAGCAAGTAGCAGGCGGAGGAGGAGATAAAGGTTGGCCAGTTGCAGAGGGAAAAGGAGAGGAAGAAAGCAAATTGAGACTATTTTTAACATATTGCGGCTTGGCTCAGGCGCGAAATTATCCCATTCATTGATATTCATAACACTGTGTGTTATTGAGCTGGAAATGAAAGGAGCAGAGCATTAGGACACTTGTGCCGCAAACAATGTGCGCCTACAGATGGATCCTTCTTGCAACACATCGTACTCTTTCTAGCTACATTTTCTAATTCAGAAGAGCCACTGGAACTATGTATCATCCTTATTAGCAACGCAACGTCTCGTAGATAAAAACGAGAAAAAAACTTTAATGGAAAACAAGGAGAATGAATGAGCAAACAAATAAAAGAGTAATAATTTTGGGGAATTGATGCTTCCAGATCTCGACAAACACAAGCGACCGACATATTCATGAGAGAATGAAGAGCGGCTTGGAGGGGGGGGGGTCTGGTAGAGAAGTATGCGAAAATGAATGTTTTAATATCTCGACTATGTGTATGTGTATGCCTGTCTGTTTTTTTCTCATGGAAAAAGGAATGGGGATCTTGAGAATTGGACGAAGCCTCCGCCTCCATTGGTGCCGCTTCTTCAGGCGCACGTCGTCTCACGAAAATGGAGGAGGGGATGGAAGGAGGAGATGCCAGGGAGGGCGCCCCCAAATAGGGGACGATTGAATGTGGAAAAACACTGATTTCGGCCCGTGTGGAGAGGAGGACTCAACAAAGTTACACGAATCGAGGCCTGAGCAGCCTGTGGAAGACAACGAGACAAGGCGGAGCAGTGTCTCTTCGCACAATTTAAATTCGACCGGAGCCACAATTGAGAGGGGCAGAAGAAGGGGCGAAGGAGAAGGAGAGTAGGTAGGAGTCGGCTCATACTCATTCTCTCCTGAGAGTACTTTTTGTTGCGGGTCTTGAGACAACCCACCTAATTCGTTCTTTTTTCTTGACTCATTCTTCTTTTTTGTCTCATACAAACTGATGGACTGATGACTTCGTTTTGCAAAAGGACCTTTGGACCTATTGCTTCTGGAAACAATTTTGGATTGCCGTTTTTACAAATGTTCAAACTGCAAAAAATTGTTTTTCACACAAATGAAACTGGATACAAACTGTTGCTCTATACTTGCCAGAATTAGGAGCAAAGATGCAAAAAAAGGTGACCCTGCACAACCTGGTACCTTCCGGGGGTCGATTACACTCTGGCTCCAAGCGGCGATTTATCAAAAATTCCAAATGCAAACACTAATTTGTAAACTACGCAGCCCACCTTCCCACTCTTCCAGGTCAACCTTTTCTGTTCTCCTGACCAGGTAGGCATAGAAAACGTGTGTACTCTGACTGGACCTCAAATTTTGTCGAAGGAACCACAAATCACCCTTGTGGAGCAAGAATGAAGCAACACAACACACAGATTCCAACTCCAACCCCAACCTTCTCTCCCATTCACTCTTGCTCTCTAACCACCACGTTTTTTCTAATCTTATCTTCTCCCAATGATGAACGGCTCCCGGGAGCAGTAGCAAGGAAAGAGGAGGCGGCGAGCAATGAGATCATTGGAAGAAAAAACAGAGAAATAAAAAAATGAGTAGGAGCAGCAGTGGGAAGGAAAGAAACAAGTCCCGGAAGAACAAGAGGAAGAACAAGAACAAGAAACGAAAAACCAGAGGAAGCAAAGATAATTTTTTGTCTTTTCGCAGCTCCGGAGCTATGACATACGAACGGACTGCGTTTGTCTTGTCAGGTCGCTATCAGTCCCGTGGGGAGTCATAAACCACAAGATAAATCTATGAAAGAACACTCCCGAAGAGGCGAAATTCGAGGAGATGGATTGAGCTGGCCTCAGTGGCATACGCGCCGAGCCGTGGCAGAGTAGACGAAAAAAAACTGTACTTATTCTGCACAACCTTTCTAGTTCCGCCTCTGGCTAGGTTTGTTTTATGGCAGTACATTAGAAGATTGGTAGCGAGAAGGTTTATTGGATGTGCTTCGTTTGTCTTTACCGTGAAGATGACGTGCACCAGGATAGAACATACCAGTGGGATACAGAAAAAAACAATCATTCGATTCGGCACGGAGAATAATCAGATTAAAGTGGGCAGGGGGCGGAAACTCATGATTTTCTTGGTCCTCATCTTCCTTTTTCATTCCACTTGGCCCTCTTGAGAAATTACAAAGTTGGAACAGAGGCGTGAAAAACTGAAAGGAAAAATGGGAAAAAGTAGTGGAAAGTGGAAAGTGCAAGGCCTTCAATCAAATGACACATTAGTTGAAGCATCCTTGTCGAAAAGTGTGCGGTCGCAGTTTTCAAGAGATCCACACCACAAGAGCAGTTCGGAGCGGATGAATTGTTACAGAAAATGTTTTGACAAAAAAAAACAAAACTAGTAAAAAGGACAAACGGCAGGGATCCAGAGAAAATTTCAATTTCCCGAATATATTTTGCGTCGTTTCTCCTTTTTTTTGATAAGCTAAGCTGAGTTTGAGAAAATCGGATTTCATATTGTGCTCACTCCATGGATTAGACAGTATTCGAGACCAACAGCAAAGAAGAATTTTGTTTTGAAAAATAATCTAGTCTAGATTCTAGAATTCTGATATTCACAGATTGCAAAATGAAAGAGTTGGCGAGTTCAAAATTTCTGATCTATCTCGAGCACCATAACGATGTGAAAATCTTTGAGAAGAAATGCAAAAAGGAACTGATTGCAAGCTGGTATTCTGCTGTCATAAATGGAACGGGATACCTATTCATGAGCCAATTGATAAGAGGGATGAATGTGAAAACGACGAAGAAGAGGAAGATTGGAAGGAAATGAAGAAGCAAAAAGAAAACAAAAGACTTGGAGGGACGACGGGGTTATTATAGGTGAACAAGCAAATATATTTGTGACGTCTGGGTGTCGAGTAATTTATGTTCCACTAAACATGTGAGACGACTCCGCTCGGATACAAAATCAAAAAGTGCGTTCACAAGGTGTCAGGTGGCGGTTGGGGGTAGATACATCATACTGACAATTTATCAAGCTGTTTGACGCCACACCGAGAAATTAGGCGACAGCGAGCCACTCAAACGAAACTTTCGCACCGGCCGCAAAGCTGTCAGTGTTTCTTTTCTTTTCTTTTTCTTTTTCACTTTAACTTCTGGACTGAGGTATATAGGATGGATAGGTAGAACTGACAAGCGATGAGTTAACACAAAAACCAATAGATGCCTGTTGTTGCTTCGTTGTCATTCCTCCTTCTCTTCCTTTTTCTGATTGAAAACGACGCACTAGTTGGCTTCACTTCTCAGGCGTCTCCCTCTTTTTGATAACAACGGATGGGAACCGAATGTGTCCAAAACGAGAGATTCTGGTTTTGGTGGGCCGCTCGCAGACTTAACCGAATTATAATCGACAAAATACAATAGAAACTATGATGTGTGTGCATGTGTCTATGTTGTGGCGGTTCATAGAAAACGACAGATTTGGCAGAAAGCGACGAGATTCCGGAAAAGGGAAAGGACCATATTTTTAGAGAATTTTCACAAAAGATACAATATTCGGAAAACCCAAAGCCCTCTCCGTCTGAGACGTCTGGGATAGAAGTAAAAATACATTGGAGTAAAAATAGGTTCTTCTTTTTTTGGGAATCTTTTCAGACTGATTTATCTTTTTCGGGTGGGTCAAGTAAGACGGGAATCTCATAAAATCTCATAATCTTCTATCGAAAACAAATATTTGCCGGGCGGCCGCTGAAAATTTCAGAAATTGCACGGAAATATCGTGGGAGTTCATGGAAATGGGCTGAAAATGGAAACAAATTTTTAAGTTTGTTTGGATTGCTAATATTAGATTTCTAAACTTGGAACTTCAGAAAATCCAAAAAAACACAAAAGTCCAGGAAAAAAAAGGAAAAAAAGGAAAAAACAGTCATGCACCTCATCCTCACGCCTTACGCCTTATGACTCAAAAACGTTCATTTTGAATTCATTCCACGTTAGTTAGGGCTTCCACATATTTCTTCGTTTTTGTCAAATTCTCTATCTATTTTCTCCATAATTTGTCTCCCCCGCTAGCTGAGCTAAAAAAAAAGAAGGAAAAAAGAACATTGCAGTTAGGAGAAAACTAAGATTTCCATTGAACTAATACATCCACATAACATTTGAGAACATGTCAAAGGTGTTCTTCGAAATGACAAGAACATGTTCAGGTTATCAATGCAGAACGACTGGTAGCATTCAGTGAAGCGAAAACCACGCAGATGAGCAATGAACTCTGCGTATCTGAAACGTTTTTGAGAAAAACGAAAGCGACAAGGGAACTCGCCAAAATTGCCAATTACAAGATATCATCTCGGTTTTTTGAGAAAAAGAAAGGGGAGGTGGCAAGAGAAGTCTGAGGTCACATGGGTTCAAAAAGAGTCGGCAGGAGGGAAATGAAGTGTGGGGGAGGGAGGAGGAGCCAGACTAACTGGTGAAGTTCGTTTGAAACCATGTTGACATCGATGTGTAGAGGTAAATATAAAGAGAAGGGGTTTTCAGAAATGTATAAGATGAAAGCAGTTGGTTGAGCGAGCTATGTACAACCAAATCCGCCGTGAGCTAAGCGACTTTCCAACTGACTCACAAGAATTTTGAAGAGGTGGTGGTGGAATGGATTTGGGATAAGAATGGATAAAAATGCGACAAAAAAGTTCAGTGAGCCCTCTGAAAAACTGTCAAATTCATGCAGCTGTCCGACGCATTCAGTCTGGTTCAGTTTTGAATTGGAATTCAGAAGGACCCCCTCTCAATGCGAAATCACTTTCTTCTATAGGCCAAAAGAGTCATCTCTATCTGCCCGCCCCAAAAGAAGACGACGTCGTTCGTTTTTTGCGACAGAATTCGAATTTTTCTACGCCGTCGTCGTTGCCGTCGCCATTGAAAAGGAGAAAAAGAAGGGGAAAAGGGAATGAGCCGCATCGCATCATGTACAGACGAAGAAATCCGGTGGAATTTATTCGCGCAGTCGGCAGCCGAAGCCGAAGGTTTCCGCGGAGTCTTCGACTGGTAGGACCTTGATGGATTCGAACTCATAAACCAGAGTGAAAAGAAAAGATGAATAGCGAATGGAGAATACATTAAAAAGAGCAGGCGAACGAACGAATAGCGCTTGTTCGAAGAGGGAATTCCATTTCACTTTTTGTCCAACCAATTCTTGTCTTGTCTATCGGATGGGGGATAAAGATAGTGGTAGGAAGAAAAGGTGGAGTTTCGAAAGGAGAAGAGGATGGAGGGACGTAAAGCATAAATGAAAATGAATTGGATTCAGGTCCGTCCAGAGCACCTTCTAGTATTGAGGATCTAGATGGGAACTTTGTGTTTTTTTTTCTTCAGAAACATTTCGACCTACAGTGGTGGCCGAAAAGATATTACAGGGCAATATTTTGCGGTTTTTTCAAGATACCTTTTTTTCTAGTAATCCGATCAAGCTGAAATTTTTTGGGTATATGCAGAGCAGTA
>LR582417.1:2834-16431 GCA_900536345.3 Caenorhabditis sp. 39 LS-2015 | reverse complement strand
CATCTTCACGGTAAATGTTTAGCATGTGGTCATACTTTCTGTCAATTGTGCATCTCGAAAATGACAAAGGAGAGCCAGAGTTATGGTCCAAAGTTCAAGTGTCCGTTCGACGGAAGTTTCAGTGATTTCAAGAATGTTGAAACACTCCAGAAGAACTTTGAAGTCATTCGAATTGTCGAGGAGATCAAAGAAGGACAATCGAATAGTCGAGGAGATCAGAGAAGGACACGGAGAGAGGCAGACAGTCCTCCAGGATACATTCCAATCAATCCTTGCCACGAGAACCCGAGACACGATGCAGAGGTTCATTGCGAAGAATGCCGAGCCGAACTTTGCCGTTCGTGTTTCGAAAAAATTCACGAAATTAGAATATTCAAATGTCACGAAGCGATTCCATTGCGGAAAGGTAAAACGGAGAAAGTGAACTGTCCGATGCATCGGTCTCAGGAAGCGACTTCGTGCTGCACTGTAAGTGTTTCCACTTTGACATCCAACATTACCATTATCTTTTTCAGCAACATCCCTGCTCCGCAAAGTTTCCAATCGGGTGTTCTGAATGTTTCAAAACTGGAGAACACAAAGGCCATATCCACGAATCACGTATTTCCAAAAAAGTTGCGGGTTCAGTGACAAGTTTTAAGACTTCAACTCTCTGGAAAAAAGCTCCTAGCCCTCCGAGAAGAATATGGAGTGTCCGATCGCTTCCATTCGAATCTCCTCCCTCGCCACCTCCATCCATTCGGAATCTTCGTCTTTCCGATGCCAACACAATCGGAGGTCCTTCCGTTAATTCTGGATTTTCTCGAAGAAGTACATACATTCCCCAATCGCGTTTATCCCCGAATCATCATTCGCCCTCTCCATCCTTTCGTTCACCATTCATTCCCGATGCCAACACAATCAGAGGTCCATCCGTTGATTCGGGATCAGCTCCGAGAAGGAAATGCATTCTTCTCCGACCAGTTCCACCCCCACGTCGTCTTTCACCACCTCCATCAATTCGGCATTCTCGGCTTTCCGATGCCAACACAATCAATGGTCCATCCGCTAATTCTGGATTTCATCCGAGATGGAGACACATGTTCCGACCAGTTCCTTCCCTATCTCCATCCCCACCTCCATTCCCCCGCCATCGTCGTCTTCCCCCACCTCCATCCATTAGTCCTCCATTGATTCCCTCTGAATGCAGAGATCCCTTCGTTAATTCTCCATCAGAAGATAGGCTGTCGGAGGATGCTGCATCAGAATACTTGGTGCCGAATGAAAGGTCGTTGGAAAGAGAACGCACTATCAATGCTCTATTCAATAAGCTTTATAACCCCTGAATGTTTGTTTTTGCAATAATAATAATCCCAAAAATAAAGCTTGTTTTTTTGTACCTGTTCTTCTTGCCTTTCAGATGTTCTTCACAAAACAGATCAACGGATCTACCGATATATCACAAAAATCTAGAAAGAACGTCTCTTCCGTGACGACCCTTTACCAATGGCTTTGTTAATGATTTCTTTCTTATCAACTGTTTATTTCGAAGTAAGCTTAGCGGAAAATCACCGTGATAATGGAGTGTTCTCAGAACGATGTCGACAATGGTGAGCGATTTCGGATTGCTTTCAGACCAAACAATAACCTATATTCAGATTTCCCCGCTATTAGAAACCAAAATTCCGAGCTCGATGTTAGTATGGATGAAGTGAAGGATAAGCACATGCTGGACAGACTCAGTAGTTGTGAGTGTCAGTCGGTTACTTCTGAATATCTGAAACTTCTTCTCCAGTGATGACAGCAATTGAATCGTCGATGAGCAACATTTCGGTGAACACGGCGATGTCGGCGATGACTGTGATGACGAATCTGAATGCAGATGCGGATCCGCCGTTAGAGAGACGCATGTCGTTTAGCACCGCTTCTGAGATTAGCGAGGATGAAGACGATGATGGAAGTGAGCAGCACCGGCTGTTCCGATGTTTTCAGACTTCTGTTCTTCCAGATGACACCTTCTTCAATGAAATGCTGTCTCCTTTGAAAGTGAAGAAGAACGAAAACGGAATCGTCGGTTTCGAGATGATGTGTGATGGCGAGAAGGTGTCTGTAGTCGACTCGATGGAGTGTCTCGTTCATCTGGATGCCTTCTCTCCAGAACCTGTTCACTTCGATCCACGTATCTACCTCGGAATCCCATTGCCAGTTGATGAGGTGGATGTCGATTTGAATGAATCTGCTGCACCCTGCTCCGAACTTTCTTCAGAAGATGTTACCACCGCGACCCTTGGACCATCGTTCGAGGAGTTTCCCCAATATCTTCGTGACCTGGAAAACCAATAAAATGTTAGACAAGAGTGTTGTTTCGTTTGTCTTTTTGAACTCTTGGTCCCTAGATTCGCAGTGTCCCGCACTACTCCACCCTGCCCTTCATTCTCTCTTCTCCCTCTATTTCTCTTCTCTCCGGGAGAAAAAAAAATGAGCGACGAGCGTCGTTTTCTTCTTCTTCCCGACCCACACACTGCATGCATGCCATCGAATGCGTGTCCCTTCTTGCCTTCATTCCGCATTCTCTTCGTTGTTTTTATTGATCCTCTCCAGTCCCTTGGCACAATTTCTTCAATTATCTTTCAGTTCCTGATTTCTTTTTTTCCACATTCATCTTTCCGTATACGTAATCATGGATGATGTGTGACCCCTTAATCTAATCAACCCTCGAGCAAACTTTGAGTCATGATGTCACGAAACGAGTCTCCAAGGGCTCAAGAAACTTCTGAACATTTCCGCTTCATTGTCATCTTCTCCGGTCATCGTCTGGAGATGGATGATCATCTTCGCGTTGCATGTGTCATTCGTGAATTTTTCATTTGTGGGGAGGGAACAAAAACTAAGAATCAGAAGAGCCTCATTCCTGGATCTTTTGTGGAAAAGTGTAAAATATCGACGTTTGTCTAGGTGACTAGGAGAAACAGTCAAAAATTAATCCGTTCGGGAGCCAGTGGAGCGACTTTTCCGCATTATCAAAAAAACTAGAGTATCAACTATTTTTAGAAACCGAACGATCATTCCTAAATACTCTCCAAAATAAACATTTCCCGCTCTTTTTTCCTTCTTGTTTTTCGCTTTCCATCAATTTTCCTCCTATCTCCCGCACTCTGCGTCTCTTCCAACTCTTCGCTCTCTCGCTATTGTTCTCTTTTCCACCGGTTAAACGTTACTTTCCTATTGATCAACTCTTCCGCCAGTTTCAAAACTCCCATTCTTCTTTTTTTTCGTATTGATACGTGTCCCGACATCATTCGTTTCCAACGAAACCCTTCGTCGTCGTTTCTCTGTTCATCTCTTTCTTCTCCCGGCGTCTCTTGCTCTCTCAGCTGCGTTTCCAGTGAAAGAACACACAAAATGGCGTTTTTCGATGTCAATTTTCCCATAAATTGTTCGCTTTCTTCTCTCTTTCCCCGTCATAATTCTTCAATTTCTTCTTTCAGAATGGCGAGTCTGACAGGTGTTGCCACCTGTCAGATCTGTGAACGAGAGTATTCTGAAGAGCCCGACCTCGTGCCACGGATTCTAGCCAGTAAGAGAAAACAGGACTCTTCAACCGAAATATTTTAATTTTCCAGACTGTGGCCATACTTTGTGTACCGAATGTGCTGGACGGATCGCGACTGGCAACTTTCTCGCGTGTCCATTCGATCGGACAAAGACAACTGTGGCCGACGGAAACGTTCGAAATCTCAAAAAGAACTTCAGCATTTTACAAATCAAAGAAGACGAGCAATTCAAAAGGAAGCAGAGACTGAACAAGGTGAGAAAAGATTGAGAGGTTGCTTTTTTGATCACTAGTAGTGTTTCGAGTCGGCACCAGTCGAAGTCGATTTAGTCGATTTTTTCGCGTCGATTCGCATCAACTTGCATTCAACGCAATTCGACTGGCGCGTCGACGCGCGTCGACTCGGATCGACGCAAATCGACTGGCGCGTCGACGCCCGTCGACGAGAATCGACGCGAAAAAATCGACGAATCGACTTCGACTGGTGCCGACTCGGAACTCCAATTTTCAATGAAATTTCGAACATAAACATTTTTTTTCGAAAATATTAGAAGAGATTATTCATTTTCACACACACTTTCGAAAGGAAAAATCGAAATCTTTATATTACTCTTTAGTAAATGTAATTTTTGAAAAAAACTCTTAAACGCAGTGAGTGAGAGAGACGCAGAGATTATATAAACTATCTCGGCGGAGTCTGAACGGATCAATCTAAAATTTTGGATTCCATTCCGTTTCACAAAGACGATCATTTTGATATAAAACACTCGATAGATTTAGTGGAAAAATTTTCCAGGAACCCGAAAACACCGATCCCCCAGTACTAAAAATCTGAAAAAGTGGATTTTCCGAAAATTTTTCAACTAAAACTTTTCCAAATTTCACATCATCTTATAGAGCTCGTCGAGTACTACAAACCTATACCTAATTGTTGGGCAATCCGTCCAAAGATACGGCCGCCAGAGCTGAAAAACTGGTCCGCCAGATCGGTCGGTTTTTGGTACCTTTCGCACCAAATTTTGACGGTTTTTGGACCGCCACTGCTCGGGCATTTTAAAAATCATGGTTCTGAGGGCAAAAACGCGTTCCTGACGATTTTTTACATTGACCAGATTTTTTCCAAGTCAATCGGACCAAAACTCGTTCCATACCAAGACGTAAGAGACAGAGAGTGCGCTAATTAAATCGAGATTGTGTCGGCGCGCCTGAAAATCGGCTGAAATTCGGTGCTTAGGAAAACAGCCATAACTCGGTCAGTTCTTGACGAAATTGGCTAATTTTTTTAGAAAACAAAATGACCCAATGCGACGAACCGATTGCTAAAAAAAATGTTGAAATTTAATGCCCGCATCATTGAGAACGAAGCGCGTACAAAATGGACACATTTTTCGCCAGCCGTGTAGTACTCTCGGACAATTAAATTCGACTCAAGTCGATTCGCGTCGACGCCGCGTCGAAAGTCGAGTTCGACTCGCGTCGACGCAAGTCGAAGTCGACGCGAATCGACTTGAGTCGAAGTCGATTTTCAGTCGAATTCTGCGTCGATTCGAAACACTAATCACTACAATGTTGCAGAAGCACGCGAAGAAAACACGACATAACGATGGCACTTGCGACGAGAATCCGGCGCACGAGGCATCGAGTTTCTGCAAAAGTTGCGATGCCGATCTTTGCGACGAATGCTGGGATTATGTGCATTCTCTGTCGATCCTTGCACATCACGAGAAACTGGCTTTGTTCCTGAATACGCCGATTGATGTTCCAGAATGCAGCGATCATCCTGGAGAGAAGGCAGAGTTCGTGTGCAAGGTTTGAAAGATTCCGATGAGATTTTTGGAATGAATCATTTTCAGGTGGACAAGTGCCGTTTGATGCAGACTCGACTCATGTGCCACGAGTGTTTCCGCGAGGGATCCTCGCACCAGGGACATGGATACGTGACGATTCAAGCAGAAGTTGCGGAGATACGGACGAAGATTAGGGATTCAGTGCACGTGGCTGAGGCGAAGGAAGCGGCGATTGTGAAGAACATTGAGAGCATAGAAAGGTTGTTTTTTCTTCAATTTTCCCGAAATATCTGCTCATTTCAGTGTCAAAGACTCATATTCAGTCGAAGGAGCGGTGTTTCGAGAGAAGAGTTCGGAAATGAAACGATTCCGATTCTTCGACAAAGAAACCGAGAAATTGGCAATGAAATCGTTCGAGAAAGCGGTGAAAGAGAGAATTGAGCAGCTGAATCAGAAAATAGCGAACCAAAGGGCGGATTTGGATTGGATTAAGAAGAACAAGATGGGGATAAAGAGACTCGCCGCACTTCCGAACACGAATTTGGTGGAGAAGAGATGCCAGGTGGATCTGAATATGAACAAGGTCGAAGGGGCACGAATCAGACATCCGAGTGAGTACCATACGCCAGAGGGACAGTTCTCTCAGAGTTACTCTTTCAGACACCCTCGCTACATTCCATATGTGCATCGTGCATGTTCCATCGCTCAGTCCGCTGACAGTTCAGATCAGACCAGCTCATCGGCTCGAGATTCGCGAATCTTATCACAACAACGTGTCCAACTTCATCGAACAGAACACCAGTCTCGTATCGTCGAACAAGTGAGTATTCGAATCAAACTTGTTATGAAACATTTCATTTCGCAGCAATCTTCTCCGATACAAGAACCATTTTCTGCGTCTCATTGAGAGAACTGACGACACGAAATCGTATTCTGAAGGATTGAGTGAGCAGTTATATCTGAACAGTGGACAAGGAAACATTTTCAGGTCTTATTCTCGTCGTGGATCCATTCAACGGAGACCGAGATCGTCAATTCGTAGCTCTGGAACTTCTCGAAAATGTAGGCGTCTTACCTCAAAACTAAAAAGTCTATCAAGATTCAGGCCCCCGCTTACGAAAAGATAATTGTGGGACTGAATCCGTTCAACTTCCAAGTGATCACAACGTTTCTTGCCAAGCTCGTCGACGTCAGTCACAAAGATCGCCGGGTTAAAATTGTGTACATAAATGATCCTGAGAAGGATATCGAGAAGATGGTCGATCTCGCTTTGAAAGTGTGATACTATTCCCAGTTTCAACTCTACTACGGGTTTTATGTCTCGCTTGTTATTTAATTTGGCAGATTTAATTTACGGTTATGTTTTGTTTTCGATTGTAGTCCTAATAAAATAGTATTTAAAACTTAGATAAAAATTACTATTAGATTTTTATTACTTTCAGAACGAAAAAGATAAAAAGTTAACAACAAGATAACAAAAACAAAAATTTTTTCGGGACACAGATAAACGCAACAAAAACGTACTTCGCATAAAACCACTGATCTACTTCTTGGATTTTCCTTCGAGCTGTTGCTTAAGAAGGTTGGCTCCTTTCGAGTTGTAGCCGTCCAGGGTCTTTCTGTTGATCGACGTTTTCAGCTTTTCGACGACTTTCGGTCCTCCGACTTGGAGCATTTTCAATAGAACGTGACATCCTCTGTTGCAAGTAATCCACGCTCCAATCTGTTGTTTCGTGAGCCCTTCAGCCAACGCGACCGACAGACGGTCGGCTTCTGGGAGATTCGGATCACAACGCATGATAGCCATCAATACAAAGTTTCCGGCATGATGTTCAATGATGTGGAATCCTTCCTGGTCCATTGGCACGAAGTCTTTCTTAGCCAACTCAACAATTGCTTCATTACAGGCCTTGCGATTATCGGAGGGCACTTGTCTGTCGAACAAATCGAAATTCGCTGAAAACCAATTAATTCAAATCATAATCAACTCTGTTATAACATACAGGTGGTTTCGAGGCAAGCTGCAACGAACTTAGACTTGTTAGCTTCAAAAATGAGTTCTCCAATGTTGGCAGCCAAATATGGGTACAAGTTTTCGGTTATTCCACTGAAAAGTTGGCCATATCTGTCCTTCTGAGTCTTCTTGGAGTGCGCGTTGCTGTCTCCTTCAGCCAAAAATGCAATCTCTCTTTTGTCGATTCCTCTTCCGTCTCTTGGATGAACCAGGTAGTGGACAACCTTCTCTCCCCAGTCGTCCTCGATCAACTTCTTCATTTCGTTGGCAAGCTCCGTCACGATGACCTTATTCACAAGAACGGTGTCATCAATAGTGTCGAAGAGAGCGAGAAGCACACGATGACCATAGTGTTCCATCGCCGCCTTCACGGACAAATCCTTGAAATTCTTGACGATCAGCTTTCTTTCCTTGACTGGGGCCCACCAGATAAGCTTGATAGCCAGCTTGGCGCCATCTGGAGTGTGGATGAACTCAGGTATCTTGTCTTTGAGCGAGTCGAGCAAGTTGTTACGCTTTTCCTCATCGCAATTCTCAAAGAAATCGAGCATCAATTTGTGAAGGATTGAAAGACGCAGAGTCTCTTTTCCGTTAACAGCCTCAATAACTTCTTCCAAATGCTTCAAGATTACATTCTTCTTTTCTGGTTTTTCAGCAAGAATCTCGGATAATGTGCGGATGTTGTCCTCCTGAAACAATGAGTTTATGAAAAACAATGCAAGTCCCTTACTCTGAACAGAATGAATTCCTTTCCATAGAACTCTGAGATGATGTTGAATCTCTGATGAGCATTAGCGAAGTCGTTGTAAGCGTACTCAAGAACTTCGGCGGCGTGGGTGATTCTGAGAAGAGTTGGCGCGTGTCCTCGGAATGCGTTGATAATGATTTCGCGTTGCTCCTTCGTTCCGTTCTTCAACATTTTCTTGACGAAAAACTTGGAATATACACTCTTTGACATTCTGACGATTTCGGGAGTGAGCTCGTTGAACACTTAAAAGGCAAAACTAGAATTAGAAAAACAAATTAACTTGCTTACAATTGTTGATAATTCCTTCTCTCTCTGTCGCCACAAGACACTCGATAACTCTGCTCGTGTCATGGGAATAGATCAACTTGGCTGCATGTCCTTTTACGAGTCCATACAACTGATGTACTGCTTCGTCTTTTTCAGCCTTCGGAGTTTTTCCCATTCGGATCTTTTCCCAGAGCAACTTGCACTTCTGAGAACGCTCCCCTTCCGGTTTCCTCTTCATCTTAAGCTCTTTCAAAAATGCCTTCCGTTCTTTTCTCGGCATGTTCATCAACTGTTCTTTAACCGACTTAGTGACCTATACGACAAAAATGCTAAACTGATATTAAAACAGATTGTACCTGAATGACACGTTTTCTCTTCAATTTCGGAACATCAACAAGCGAATCATCTCCAGCTTGTTCGTCTACAGACTCGAGGTTTTCCTCATCCGCTGGCTCAGTTGCGACAGCTCCTTTGTTTTGAACCTTTGCCTTCTTCTTTGGTGGAGCGACTGGCTCTGCTTCTTCTTCCTCCTCCTCTTCTGGCTCAACTGCTTTCACTTTCACCGATTTCTAGAAAAGTATCAGTACGATTTTTAGTTCCGCATGCAATATTAACCTTCACTTTCTTGACGAGAGGAGATCGTAGAATTCCTTTTCCTGGAGAAGCTTCTGACGGCTTGATTTGGAGATCTTGGACTCGTTTATCAAAAATTTTGGTATGCTCGAGTTTTCCAGAGAACGAAACAGACTTCGACTTCTTTTTCGGTGCTGGCTGGCTCCCGAAAGAAGATTCTGAGCATAAAGATTCCCGAGTTTCATCGTTGTCAAATACTGATGTAGATGACTTCTTCAGTCTTTCTAGTTCATCTTTCACTGCTTTGTCGACTTTGCTTTTCAGCGCGGCCTTCTCCTCGATCTTAAAAAAACTAATTTTGAAAAATATAATATTTCATTAATACCTTGACAATTCTCTTCCTGTCTACTTTGTTAAGTTTGAGTCCCTTGGCTTTTTTTTCCAACACATTTTTCACCTTCTTCTTTCCTTTGAACTTCTTCTTTTTGTCGTCGAGTTTGACCATTGTTACCCGAAGATTTCTGCAGGATTTTGAATAAAATAATTATTTTTGATAAAAATGTCAAGAAAACCCAAGATTTATCGAACTTAGAGGCCAAAAAAGGTTAAAAACAGGAGAAATTTTTCGAAAAAGAAGTAAAATTGGTTAAAGGCGCATGAGATGTCTCTGCGTCTCTTCGCCGGCGCTCTCTTTTCCTCTTGTCGGTGCGAGACCCGCCGAGAGAGCGCCCCGTTCCCGTAAATCGACACAGAAAATCATCATTTGAAAATTCGTGCTGACTTTTTCATTTGAACTCTAAAATTCGGATTTTTCGTATATTTTTCAGCGTTCTTTAAACTTTTTGAGATTTTAGCGACTTATTCAACCTTGGAATACAGTTCTAATTATCAAGTTTTCTTGATTCCCATACATCCCGTTATTTTTTCCAGGATGAGTTCTATCGGTACCGGCTACGATCTCGCCGCCTCTACTTTCTCTCCAGATGGAAGAATCTTCCAAGGTATGTGAAAGATTTACTTGGCACAACATCGTAAACTTTCTGTTCAGTTGAATATGCACAGAAAGCCGTAGACAATGCTGGAACCATGATCGCGATCCGCGGAAAGAATGGAGTTGTGATGGTTGCCGACAAAGTCATCTCTTCCAAGCTCTACACCGATGTTTGTTTTTGGTTTTTAATCTGGAACAACGTTCATCAATTTTAGAATGCCAACCCAAGAATGTTCAACGTGAACGACAACGTCGGAGTTGGAGTCGCCGGAAACTACCCAGATGGTTTTTCGCTCAAGAACTACGCTTATGGCGAGGCTATGAAATGGCTCAAAGACTACCGTGAGCCGATGCCTGTCCAGAACATTGCCAACTCTGTTGCCGAATACATTCACATTCACACTCTTGGAATCAGCCGCCCATTCGGAACTGCTGCATTCTTTTCCACATGGAACCAGAAGGACGGAGGTCGTCTTTTCCTCGTTGAGCCATCCGGCCTTAACTACGAGTACAAGGCTTGGGCTGTCGGAAAGCATCGTCAGGCCGCAAAGGCGGAGATCGAGAAGCTGAAGATCGATGAGTTAGATGTGCATCAGCTCGTGAAAGATGCCGCTCGGATCATCATTGCCATCCGTGACGAGAACAAGGACAAGAACATCCAAATCGAGATGGGATGGGTCGGAGAACACACCGATGGCAAGTACGAGGCTGTTCCGGATGAAGTCGTCACCGCAGCTGAAGAATGGGCCGCTGCCAAGCTCGACGAGGATGACATGGAAGATTGAATCATTTTGATTCGCATCGTCTCTATAATTTATTATCTCCCTCTCCTCTTCTCTGCCCCTGTAAGCTTCCCGAGCTCAGCGAGTCGTTCTATTGCTATCATTTAAGACTCGTTGACTTCAGGAATCCTCCTTGCATCCGGATGTGTGTTTTAACGTTATCTATTTATTCATTTTCGAGTTCCCGGTATTATCGGTTTCTTCAATACACTATCAGCAAAAATACTCTACTATTTAATGTTCCAGAGTTTATGCAAAATCTTGTTTGATGGGGGCAGAAAACCCGTCCCAAATAATGGCATAATGTACAAAAAAGTTCTAAAGCAACGAATTTAGATCTTCCACAGCTTCAAGCAGCCACCGCCTTCAGATCGTCTTCGATGATGGCCGTCGAGTTGGTCTCCTTCTGCTTCTCGAGACACTCGAAAACTGCATCCCGAAGGTGTCGGTAAGTCCTCGTCAGCTCTCCCATTCCGGTTTTCAGTCCATTGGAAACATACGCGATGGTAATCTCATCGTCCAAGTCCATCATCACTGTACTGCCACCGTAACCCGGATGGCCGACCAACCACTTCTTCTGAAAACAATTTTCAATTGGATTACAAACTGGCCGAGGCTGTCTCACCCCTCCGACCGGATGCCTCTCGTACAGGAATCCGTGACCTTTCGGCAATGGAGTCATGACGACTTCATCGATTCCTTGGACCTGCGGAGCCTTGAACTTCTCTAAAAGTTCCTTCGAGAATAGTTTTCCCTGTTGGACGAGAGAGAATAAACGAGCCAGGTCTTGCGACTTTGTGATGCCGAGAGCAGCGACTTGTTCCATGGCATGAAGGGTCGGGTTGTTGAAAGTGTTCACATCCTGCTCCAGCTTGAACCATGTCGGATTCGCGGCGATCTTTCTGGCAATCGAGTTTGGAGGACGGAGATTGAAAACGGCGAGAACGATGAGCACCCGCGGATCATGGACGATCTCCCGGAAAAGATGAAGAGTTGGAGGCATCGAGAGCCGAGAGACTGTGTGTTCTTCGCTTGGCGGAAGTCCGATATGGAAGTCGATTCCGTGAATATCGGCGACTTCTTCCTTGAAGAACCGCCCGACGGATCTGCCTTGAGGATCAGCTCGTCGGACTATCTGATCAACGATCCATCCATACGTGATCGCATGGTATCCAGACTTCGTTCCGGGTTCCCAGTTTGGCTTCTGGCTAGCAATAACATGACTCATTCGGTCAAAGTCCTGAGCATCTTCTATGGTGATTGGTTCATCGAGAGCAGCAAGTCCTGCCTGAAAAAAAAGAATATTGATAAATAGTTGATAGCTAAATTATTTCAAATAAACCAACCCGATGAGACATGAGCCAGTCGATGGTGATATTCTCCTTTCCATTCTGAGCGAACTCTGGCCATATCTTGCTCATTTTGTCATTGTAGCTGATGTGTCCTCTGTCCACCAGCATCGCAACACAGACTGCTCCGACTGCCTTCGTGGTGCTGAACACGACGGTCCGAGTGTCGGTCGTCCATTTCCTTCCCGAAGCCTTGTCAGCATAGCCTCCCTGCAGATCGACAATCACTCGTCCTTTATGGTAAACTGTGATCGCCGCGCCTTCTCGCTCCCATCCGTCGGCAAAGTTCTTTCTGAAAATAGGCAGCATATTTTCTCATTTCTCACAATGTTTACAGCATCATCATCGCCGTCACCGTGTACATTTTCACAGTCCGCTTCTCTTCTCACTTTCCTTTTCAGGAGAGACGCAGACAGTTGTGGATAATTGAGGAGAGAAGAGGAATTGTGTACGAAACGACCTTGTCAGAAAGAGAGGGAAAAGAGAGAGAAAGTGTATGCAAATGTTGGCAGAAAACTTATTAGATTGAGAATGGCGATAAAGAGAATTCAGTAAGGATCGGAAAGTTGGAATGGAATTGATGACAGATGATGATCATGAGAGCACTCACTTGAAGACTTTCTCGACCTTTTCGTATCCAGGAACGACGTGTCCGACCAAGTTGTCGAGGTGCATCGTGCCGCCAGTGAGGATGGCAAGAGTGTCAACTGCGGTCGCCACGACGAACCACGCCCCCGAGATGACGAGAATACTGTAAAGGATGGTTGGTTGGAAAGAGGTGGGTGGGAGGAGGGAAAGAGAGAGAGGAGGGGGACGGGAGGATGACTAGTTTCTCGAGGTCACGGTACTACTCATACAGAAATCGAGAAGAATAAAAAGAAGAAAATGAAGAAGGACGAGGAGAAGCTTGAATTAGCTTGTAAGTGTCTAGTTCGTTTTATGATTTGTGCTGCTTTCTTCTTTTTCTTCTTCTTTCTTCTCTATTTCTCTTTTTCTCTGAAAACATGACAACAATGGAATTCGAGACAATGAATCGTTAATGTGGACGGGGGAAGGTCAGCTGGAATTGGTGTTTTTTGACCGATTTGCTGCCAATCACATCATCACGTCCTTTCATGGCCAATGTACAAGTTCAACAAAGACATGCGAAAAGCGTGTTCACGTGAAAACACAAAACGGGAGAGAAGAGGGAAGGGAGCCAGTGGTATGATGGGCAGTTCAAGAGGGAAAAGGACGAGGGTTTTATCAGTGACTGATAAGGACGCTAACTATGCGGTTTCGATAGACTACAGTGAGAGCCGCTGGATGGCGTTGAAACGAGAGAAGTGTGCACTATGCTTTTGACTACAGCGGTCACAAAATGGAAAATTGACGGTTGTTCGGGAGCCGGAGGTAAACATATTTAGATTTTCTGATCGGAAAATACGGGCTTTGACTAGTTAAACGGTAGGAATTTAAAAGCAATCACTGCCAACTTGCTACAATTCGCTAACTGGTAACGGGTAAACGATTCAAATTGTTGCAGACAACAGGAATTGCTTTGGAGGATATAGC
>LR582407.1:0-12959 GCA_900536345.3 Caenorhabditis sp. 39 LS-2015 | reverse complement strand
GCCCAGAACTATGTTCGTTCCGTTGGGCTAAAGGCCACGCCCTTCTACACTTGGGGGCACGCCCTCTTAGGATCCGTTATGCCCAAAGCCACGCCCATTCAGGAACCGCCCCTCTAGATCTAAAGCCACGCCCCTCTACTCTACACCCCAAAGCCTCCTCTCTAGATCCAGAACCACGCCTCTTCTGCATCCATTGACACATTCCCTCACAAGGTCAGGTCAGATCAAGAAAACACGCCCATCGTGCTCAAAAGCCACGCCCCATCGGCTCGGGGACACGCCCACTCATAAGCGTTTACCCAAAAACACACCCCTCTGCGACCAGGGACCGCCCTCTATGTCACGCCTCCTCTGTGTCCACAAACACGTTCCCTATGACCCAAAAACCACGCCCATGGCCATAGCGTGCCCCTCTTGACCTAACGACACGTTCCGTTTGACCCCAAGACATGCGCCTTCACGTCCATCTACACCTCGAGCCTGACTTTAACCTGTCACTCATCTTTGGCCACCCACCCAGAACCACACCCCTATGGACCAGAAAACCATCTGCTCATGTCAGATTGCGAAGTCATGAGCCGTGGACGGACACTACTTACTTGGATACTTGGATAGTCCATTGTCTAGCTGTTGAAGTTGTGGACTAGACACTTCCAGGAGCTTCTGGATCTGGCTAGGCGCGGCCAGGGGATGTGCTCGGCGATAATTCCGATTACTCTATTATCCGGCAAGGGAACTTCGAAGAAACCATACGACTTGACCCTTGAGCACCTCTTCTCCGGTCCCATTGACTTAAACTGTATTTTCTCTGTTTTTCATGTCCTAGGACACAGCCTGATGCGGCGTAGCCACACGTTCAGGCTGGTCAAATGAATAAAATAATTAAATGTCAAACCGAAGTCACGAGCACTGGACGGAACGAAACTGATAATGTTTCTTTATACTACTTTCTGTGAAACTCAGATTGGGACACTTCGTAGCCACAATATACAGCGACCCCGACACTTCGCAACTGTGAGGTTTTTGAACCACGACGTTTCGCAACCAAAACTTTTGGAAATCTTGGTACCGCCCAAAATGATAATTAAGGATCTTGACATTTCGCAACCGCTTAAAACTCATCTTAAAATGCCTTCAATATGCCTCTAACAGGAGTTCCACCGCATATTCTCTCCGTCCTCCCCCACATTTTCCCTCCATTTTTTCCCTCAGATACATTGTGAATAATTCAGGTTTTTGGTGACATACATGGCCATAGACTCGTATATATATATTTTCCAACTCCATTTGGCTGCTTCTGCTTCCGAATGCTAGGTATCCTTCTATGGACCTTTACGACCTTGTTCTCTTTCTTTTTTCCTTTCTTCTGGATTGGTTCTTCTGCTGCTGCTGCACTACACTACACTCTCGTCTTTCTTTCTTCCAGAAGAAATTGAATTACGAGAAGATGTTCTTTTGCTTTTCTTTTCCTTTTTTTGCTTCCCTATGGCGTCCTTTTTTGAAGGTTTTTTGACAAGGAAGATGTTGCGGTTCTTGTTGAGCTTTTGAACATTTCTTTGAGGTGAAGTGGTGGTGCTTTGGCTTGGAAGTGGAGTTTTTGAAATTTGAAATTTTTTTGAAACTTCATTTTTTTTCCGAAGTTTTTGAATTTCTTTTTGAATTCCTGGAATTTTTTCGAATTATTTTGATTTTAATTTTTTTCGAATTTTTGAACAAATTTATGAATTCTTAATTTTTTTTTTAAAATTTGTTTCAGGTTTTTTGAATTTTTTCCGCACGTATATTATTTTTTAATTTTACTGTAAAAATAAAAAAGAATTGTGCAATTTTTTACATTTTGGAAAGAAATAAATCATATAACTGTAAAAAACTATTTTCACCTTTGAAATTTGAGTTCCAAAAATATTCTGATTCATAATTTTTTTTTTTTGGTTTTTTTTCTGAAAATTTTGATTTTTTTTGAAGCTTGAATTTAATTTTTTCCGATATTTCAAATTTTTAAGTGTTCAGCTTTTTTTTAATTTTTGAAAAAAAATTAGATAAAAAATTGCAGTTCTTAAAATTTTTTGTACAATTTTCGATTTTTTCAATTTTTATATTTTTTTCCATTAAAATTTTTTTTTTTGAATATAAAAGTTTTGTTAGAAACTATTTTCACGTTTAAAATGTATATTTCAAAAAAATTCTGATTTATAATTTCCTCTGGATATTTTTTTCTGAAAATTTAAAGAACAATTTGGAACAATCCGATTCACACAAATCCAATACATTTTAAATTTGAGAATATTTTTTTTGAAAATTTTGAAACCGAATTTTCTTTTTAGATTTTGAATTTTCGAAATGTTTTCGTTTTTTACCTTTTTTATTTTTGAACTATATTTCTCAAGTTTTTTTTAAAAGCATTTTAAACCCTTTGGTATAAAGAATCCAATAAATCTCAAATTTAAGTTGTTTTTTTTCAAAATATTGAAACCGAGATCTTTTCAATTTTTTTTTTGCGAATTTCAAAAAAATGTTGGATATAATTTTTTACATTTTTGCAAATTTTTGAAAAATGTTTTGAACAATTCTTGATTTCTTCAAGATTTTGAAAGTTTTTTTTAAAATTTTTTCCGTGTTTGTCTTATTTTTTGAATTTGTATGTAAAAATAACAAAAAACTGTATGATTTTTACTTTTGAGTTTTGAAAAAAAATTATAAACGTGTTAAAAACAATTTTCACATTTGAGAATGTTAAGTGTCAAAAAAAAAATTCTGATTTATATTTTTTATGGAAATGGTTTGATGATTTAAAAAACAGTTTAAACAATTTTTGGGTAAGAATCCAATAAATTTTAAACTGAAAGATGTTTTTTTTTTGAAAATTTTGAAACCGACATTTTTAATTTTTTTTTTAATTGGTGCTGTCGGTTGCAAATAAATAATAATCACAATAAATGTAAAAAAAATTGAATTGTGTGAATATTACCCATTTTTTTTAATTATAATTTTTTTTTATTTTAAAATTAAAAAAAAAAAAAAAATTTTGAATTTTTTTTGAATATTGATTTTTTGAAAAAAGGGAATTTTTGAAATAATTCAAGTAAATTATAAAATAAAAAATAGAAGTTTAAGTAACATTCTGATTCATTCTTTTTTTGGATGGTATTTTTTTTCGTGATAAGTGTCCTACAGCCAACAAATTTGAAATTTAGGGAAAAATATTTTTCAAAATTTTGAAACCGAAATTTTTTTTCTCCGAATCAATTTTTCCCAATTTTTTTCTCGAAAATTTTTTAAACATTCAAAATTATCAGTAACACTAAATAACTTCAGTATTCATTTTCCCTATTCTAAATTTCAATTTCCAACCAGCCTGAACGTGCGGCGCAGCCGCATCAGGCTGGAGTGTCTTTTTTCTGGAAGTGATCGTTCTAATTTTCAATTTCTTCTTTTTTCATTTCATTTTTTTTCAAAGAGCACTCACTTCATCTCAAATCTCCCTTCCCTTTCAATACGAACAACTGTCACATCCCCCGTCCCCCCTTCCCCCCACTCGACCACTATGTTTTCGCCGACTCATCTGCCCACCCCATTCCACACCTGTCGTTTCATTCATTACATCATCACTTCTTTTTGCTTTTCTCGATTCTCCGCCTCCAATCAATTCATCTTCTCGTCTCGTCTGGAGCCTCGGGTTTTCCGATATCATTACGTTTTTTTCGTTTGGAACTTTGAGGCACATAATGGGCATATTCTAGCCATATTTAGGGTTTTGTGGGAGTTGCAATGGTAGCTTGATTTTCATCGTGTTAGCCTGAGCTTCAAAGATAATTTGGCTGCGTACCATGCGCCTCCTTTTTGAATTTAAAACGTCCAGGCATATGATAGGCATCTTTTATCCATATTTAGGACAATTTGGGGGTTGTAGGGATACTTTGAATTTGATTGTGTTAGCTTGAGATCAAAAATGAATTGGCTGCTTACCTTGTCCTTCTTTATGAATTTCAAGACATATGACAGCCGTACCATATCCCTATTTAGGTCATTTTCAACTCCAAGCTGATAATTTGGCTGCGTACGATGTGCATTTTTTGAGTTTACAACGTACGCAGTCAATTTAGACCTTCAGACCTATACTGAACTGCCTGGACTCATATCTCCCTGTTCCTTGCAATTTGACACTTCCATTTGCAATAGCAAGTGTCAAATTCGCCATTTTTCGTTCTCGACGTTCTCTACGCTCCCTAAATTTTCTTCAGAAGACATGGGTCTCGTAGCGATCAAATTCGATGCCCAAGTTCTCAAAAAAGCATTGAAAACCCCTGCTAGATCCTCATCTGTGTCCTGATTCTTAAATTTAGCATTTCTCAGTTGTGAAACGTCATGGTTTCCTGAATTTTTGTTTTTGAGTTTTTTTTCTCTGTCAGTTCAATCAAAATCTATCATAAGATCTATCCGTGAAAATGTCACCTTTCCTCTTTTTTCTCTTTCTTGATCACATGCCTCTTCTCACCCACAAGTACACCACATTGGCTGCTCATTTTGATAGATGGATTGGGTGACTTTTCCAACAATTTTTAGCTTTTACACGACCATCAGTACAGAAAAGTGGGTAAGATTCCCAAGAAATCTCTGTTCAACCATGTCTGACCTTATCCTTGCCTAGTCCTTACTTAAGGACTTTGCTAATTTTAATGAATGCCTGACCTTGTCCTTGTCTAATCCTAAAATATTTCGCAAGGCTCTAATGGGCCACGTCTCGTCTAGTTTTGGGCTTGCCTTTCCTATGTCTTACCTAAGCCTTGCCTAGTCCTTAATTAAGTCCGGAATAGGCCTAAAAGGGAAAATATTCAGTCCTGATGCAGTCCTTAGGTACACCTTACCAAGCAAAGCTCTTGCGAGTCATGCCTGACCTATTCCTAGCTTAAGCCTTACCTTAATCCTTTTCTTATCCTAGACTACACCTAACTCAGTCCATAAGCAATCCTTGTCTAGTCCTGGGTAATAACTGTCCTTAGATTCCTTTGGGGGCAGAAATATGGCTCTAATATGACTTGGATACGGTTGTGATATGGATAGGCTTCCAGTATGTTCGGCAAAATCGACGTTAATGGACATATTTAATAGCCGATAAAAAATTTTGAAGTCAGTTTTTGCAAATTTTGCAACTTTTGTTCCACTCTGTTTCTGTCTTCGCTGCTACCCATCCTCCTCCTCCCACTCTTTTCTTTCTTTTTTTTTTACTTTTTCCCCTTTCCCCCGTCCACCTCATTGTTGCTTTTCCAACTTTCTCATATCAAATATTCATGAACTTTCTCTTCCCGCCACCACTTTCTCTCCCCTTTTTCGGGATGAGAAACAGGAGAAAAAGAGGACATTTTTGGAGGAGGAGATGGACCAGTTGGTCATTTTTATTTTATTTTCAAGGTTATTTTTTTGGTGCTTTTCTGGTTTTTCAATGGATTTTAATTTTTTGAAGTTTGAATTTTCAAATTTTCAAAAAAAAAATTTTGCAATTTTTTTCAATTTTTTCCTAATTTTTTCACAATTTTTATGTGTCAAGTTGTATCCCACTTTCATTCAAAAATTTTCATCAATGACCCAATTTAAAAAAAAAATTTTCAACAAAAATTTCTGTTTCAAAAAAATCGTATCTTTTATAGGCAATACATTTATTATTCGCATTATATTTCCAGGTTTTTATCCCATTATTGTTGCTAAATAATTGTTTAACATTTAAAACGAATTGTTGATTTTGAAAAAGAAAAATTATCACTAATCAAAATTTAAATTTTTTTTTAAAAATTCAAATTCAAAAAAATCCGTACAAAAAAATAATTCAAATTTCAAAAAAAGCGCGAAATTCTTGACTTAAATACAAAAATTCAAAAAAAATTGAAAACTCAAAATCAAAAAATTAAAATTGTTTGAAAATTAAAAACTTAATGCTAAAAAATCTAATTTCATAAAACAAAATTTCTGGAAAAAAATGAAAAAAAACTTCAACATTTTCACTTTTCAAGAATTTGAAAAATTGTTGAAAATCAATTTTTTTAATGAAAAATGAAAAATGAAAAATTTCAATTTTTTCTGAAATTTTTATTTTAATAAAAATTAAAATATTTTTTAATTCTCCTATTTTCTTCTTTTTTTAATTTCCCACTTCTTCCCCATTTTATTATTGTTTTTCCGCTGTTCCCCGTCTCATTTTCTCTCCATTTTGTCATCGGCATTCCTCCGAGTCGAGTCATTGGACTGCAATTCTATTCAAAATGCCTGCCTTCTCGGTTTCTGCTTCTCGGAAAAAGAGAAAAGAAGTCATTTTGGATGGGGAGAGGAGATGACACTGGAAAATAATTAGAGAGAAATAGGAAAAACTGATGATGATGGCGTTTTTCGGACAAAAAAATTGTCTAGATGAATGAGGCAGAGAAAAACAAACGAATTTGGTCGGGGCTTGCAAGAGGATTTTTTAGGATTTTTAGGATTTTTTGTGATGGAAAGTGATGAGAGATTAGGTGGATTAGATGACTAGCAGGGGTTTTTTGTTAAGAAATGAAAATTTTGAAAATCATTCAATTTTTTGGAACTTTTGTTTCCAAAATTGAGATCTTCATGTGGTTTCGGTTGCTTTTTCTCGTTTTTAAGATTGAAATTTAATTTACAATTAGTGTTTTCCGTCACTTATCTTAGTTCAATTTTACAGAAAAAGCGGCTCTTTAAAAATTTATTTTTTCAAATTGAAATTTATTTTTGCTCAGTTCTACACATTTTCATCCTTTTTCCATGAAGCTTTCATTTTTTTTTTTAATTTTGAAATTAATTTTAGATTTCTTAATCTAAATTTGTTTGCTGACAATTTTTTTCATTATCAACAAATTTCCAATTTTAGTTAAAATTCTTCGCAAAAATTCATCAATTTATATTTTTTTTAAATTTTAAGATTGGAAAAATGAAAAAAATACATTTCATTTTTCAAAATTATTTCTAAAAAAAATAACAGAAATTGAAAAAAAAAATTTTTGTAAAAATTGAAATTTTTCTCCTAAATTTTTAAAATTTTTTATTTTTATATAAATCTGAAAAAAAAACCGGTTTTTTTTTCATTTTTTCTTTTCAATTTTTCGATCCTTGACCAGAAGCCTCTTGCTATTAATCTCCAATCTCTAATCCTCTCTGTTTCCTAGCAATTTCTAAAAAATTCCAAAAATTCAATTTTTTGCAGAAAATGGATTTCGATCCGCACTCGATAAAATGGCAATGTTGCTGTTGTTCACTTCCATCAGGTAATTTTATTTTAATTTTTAAATAAATTTTGAAAAGCTCACTTCGGTAAGTTCAAAAAGAAGTGATACCAATTGGCTGCGTACCATGTTCATTAGCTGAGTATTCAACGTTCGCCTATTTACCTATTGTCAGTAACAAGTACGCAGCCAATTTGACCATTGGAAACCACGACATTTCGCAACCACTGCCACTACAACCCGGTAAGGTCAAATTTTACAAAAATGATCATTTTGACTGGGTAAATGGCTTGGTTTCGAAATGTCGCGATGTCAAATTGGCTGCGTACCTACATACTGACAATAGGTAAATAAACAAACATCGAATACTCAGCCAACAAACATGGTACGCAGCCAAATGACCGCTTCTCTTTGGAACCTATTTTCAGCGCTTTTTGACTAATTTTTTCAAAAAAAACGAAAATTTCCGAGCTTTCTGCAACTCCAATCTATGCCCATCAATCATAAAACCGTCATGTTTGTTGCTTATCATATCTTATCAATCACTTCTCCCTTTCCCTCAGGAATGCGACTTTTGGCTTCATTCGAGTTCGCGTTCTGCGTCATCACCGGATCCGTCACGATGTACAACATCATTCATCAGAAACCAGAGGTATATCTTTGATAGTTGATTGTCAGGTGCTCCTTCTTATCAATTTCGATTCGGAAGGGATAAGAAGGGGTGAGGGGTGAGGGGAGGGAGGGATGAATGAGTTCAATGACCAACCGAACTTTTTTCGTTGAGTTTTGATTGTGAGACAACAGAGATCAGGAATTGAGCGAAAAATTGATATAATAGAAAATTGATACCCCGACGTTTCGCTACTTAAACTCAAAACCACAAAACAATGAATTTTCGGCAGATTTTAGGAATTAGAAATTTGAAATTAAAAAAAGCTTCGAAAAATCTACAAATTCCAAATTAAATTAAATCGCAAAAAAAAACAAAATTAAATGAATTGGCTGCGTACGTCAGCTGAGTATTCGATGTAGAATACTCATTGTCAGGTAACGAATGTACGCAGCAAATTCACTTTGACAAATTTTTTTTTAAATTTTTCAAATTGACAGGACAAAAATTCTATTTTTGAATTGGTTCGTTTTAACAAAAATTAAAAAATTTCACTTTGAAAAACTTTAAAATTGTCAGAAAAACAAATTAGTTTTGAACAAATTCAAGCAGCTAAAATTGAAAATTTTGAAAAAACAATTCAAAAATCAAAAAAAAAAATTTCAACTTTTTTGAGATTTCTATGATTTTTTTGAAAACTGGCTAAAAAAATCAATAAAAATAATATTAGAAAACATTTAAAAAATATAATAAAAATTTTAAAAAAAACCCAAAATTTTTAAAAATTCGATTTTTTACTCTCTGAATGTTAAAAAAAAACTTTGAAAACTGATTATGAAAAAGAAAAAAAATCTTTTAAAAAATTACGCACGTTCAGGCTGGTCAGTGAAATATAGAAAATAAGGTAAAAAATTAAAACTTTTTTCAAAATTTCAAAAAAAAAATTGACCCTGCCCATTTTCCAGGACCTAACCGCCTTCGAAGTGTGCCTAGTCGGTCTGATGCTGTTCTTTGCCCTGACCTGCATAATGCTCATAATCGGCGTCCAGAAGCACGCCCCCCAACTCATCTACCCATCCCTCCTGGCCCGTGGTCTTACCACTCTGTTCCTCGCCGTTTTCGGTGTTTCGACCGTCTTCTCCTCCACAAAATCCCAACATTCCCCTTCTGCTCATCAATCTTGGAAACAGGGCGGGAAGTTGGCCACGGAGGAGCCGAATATGGCACTGAGACTGGTGCTGTTCGTGTTCGCCATGCTGTTCATGACCGTCATCATCTTCTATTGCTCCTATCTCATTGTTCGGCTGATTCACTACGAACAGTCGTACGCGCGGTTGAAGGAGAGACGGTCTTCGCTGATTCATGCTGGAATGATTGGTGAGTTATAAATATTATTGATTTGCGGCTGGGAAAATGAGCAACTTGACCTAGAAAATGCAAGCCGCACCGCGACACGCAACGCGCGACTCTCGCAGCGCTTACAGTCGAGTTTTTCGCATTTTTTTGACAAAAATTCTTACGCGGCATAGCTTTCCACAACGATTTCCTTCTCTTTTTTCGAAAAACTATACCCAAATTCACACGAATTCTTAAGTGGCGATGTCCGCAATTGGGCGTCCGATGGGTCCCGTTGGGGAGTCAGATTCAAAATTCATTTTTCCGATGGCGCGAAAAAATATTTTCGAAAAACACACGGTGAAAAGTGCAAATGTTTTTCGCGCCAGTAATACTGTGCCCGATTCCCCAACGGGACCCGCCGAGACACCGAATTGCGGACTTCGCCACTTCGTTTGAATCTTGTAATACGACTCGATTTCCTCGTATTATACTTATAATTTTCAAATTTTTGTTTGGAAAATGCAATTTTTGCCGAATTTTCATGAGTTTTTGATTTTTTCGGCTATTTCCGCCCATTTTTATTTAGTTTCATCAAAAAAATCGATAAACCCCATGAAAATTGGAAAAATTGCACTTTTCGAAACAAAAAATTGAAAAATAAAAATTCCATCGCAATTTTTCGAAAAATAGGGAAAATCATGATGAAAAACGAATAATAAACGCAAATTATTTAACTGCGTACTTCCGGGAATTAATTTTTTTTTATTTTTTCGATTTTCCAGACCCCGACTTCCCAAGTCCCAACAACTACTCGGCTTCTCGTCGCGCTTCATCGGCATAAAATCCTACCAGAACGGAAAAATCAATCAATGGAAAATTAATCAATACCCAATCACCAAATTGCCTATCAAATCTAGTTACTTGTATCTATCGTAATATGCGGTCTTGCCACGAAAACATAATTTTCCCTAACGATAAACTTGAAAATCAATAAATACACATGTTTTCTTTTAAAATCGCTCTTCGGCTAAATAAATAAAAATATTTACATACACAAAAATCACAAATTCAATGTCAATTGTCTCAAAAACCTGTCGACATCGCTGATTCGCTTTTTGGGACGTGTTGACTGCGGTAATTGTTGGCGGATGATCGGCAGAAAATAGGGAAGGAGGCGGGACTGACGGAGCATGAATCGGATACCAACTTCCAGTTGTGTCGGGCACACAAAGTAGGCGTCTGAATAGAGGGGAAATGAGAGAGGAGATTTTGGAAATATATGGGTATGGAGGTTGAAAAAAGTTGCATGGCTTCGGATTACGGTTGTACACTAGGGTTCCGCAGGTTCCGAGTCGAGTTTCGAGACAAATTGACTCAAAAGCTCGATAAATTTTTCGAGTCGACTCGAGCTTTCGAGCTTTCGAGCGCTCGATTCGACTTTCCAAGTCGAGTCCAATTTTGGACAAGCTTTTTTCGAGTTTTCGAGTCGTGCGGCTCAATGCCAAAACTCGACTCGACTCGAGTAGAGTCGCGGAACCCTATTATACACTTTCAGCGAGACCCTGATGTTTCGTAGCACGACGTTTCGCAACTCGAACTTTTTCTTCAAAATGCTCTCTCAAACGCTGAATCCCAATATCTGCAGAAAAATACTTGTCTTGAAATTTGGAGTTGCGAAACGTTTTTTGAGCTGGTTTTTCTCATCTAAACCTTAAATTTCAATTCCCCCCAAAACAACCGCACCTCCAATTTTCGGCAAGACACACTGAACCAGTGCAATCATGAAAACCGGCGACGGTTCGTCCTTGAGCCGGAATATCATTCGTTCCGGATTGTAGAGCGAGTAGTGCATCATCAGCTTCAGAATCGTCGTCATTTCCGCCGGCAGATCCGTCGGATTCGCCGCCATTGCTCTGTGAATTTTCGAAATAATTATTTTAGAGAAAATAGATTAAAAATTATAAAAAATGACCAATTTTCATGATTTCTAAACAGATTTTTGTCATTTTTGTAAAATTTCAGCCAAAAATATCTGTAAAAAATCGCTAAAACCCAAATTTCGTTGCAAGACCCCAAAACCCAACCTGCTCAAAATCATCAAGGCCCTCTGCGTATAGTCCTCTTTCTGCCGGTTCGCCACGCGTTTCGAGTTCGTCACCGTCCTCAGAATCAGCAAGTATTGGCCAATCTGAACGAGAAATTTCAAAAATTGTTGGAAAATCGATAATAACCTGGGCTAGCAGGGTGGCCAGAGACGTCGAGTTCGGCTGAATCGCTTTGACGAGTTTCTCATAGTTGGGACCCGAAAAGTAGACGTGCGCAGTGTCGTGATTGACAGCGTTTTGGAGGTTGAAGTTGACGCCGACTTTTCGAGCACTGGTGACATAGTCTGGAAGGGTTGGATTGGATTTTTGATAGCGCAAACGGGTCCCGGAACGAAAATTACGATATCTTACAATTAGGACACCCCGACGTTTCGCAACTGTACCGCATAATCAAAAAAAGCGGCGCAATTCGTTATTTTGCAACTGTAACGTTTCGCAACAGTAGTTTTGCAACTGTAACGTTTCGCAACCAGTAGTATTGCAACTGTAACGTTTCGCAACAGTAGTTTTGCAACTGTAACGTTTCGCAACAGTAGTTTTGCAACTGTAACGTTTCGCAACCAGTAGTATTGCAACTGTAACGTTTCGAAACCAGTCATTTTGTGACTGAAACGTTTCGCAACTCGTAATTTTACTGCTGCAACGTTTCGCAACCAGTCATTCTGCAACTGAACCGTTTCGAAACCAGTCATTATACAACTGTAACGTTTCGCAACCAGTAGTTTTGCAACAGTAACGTTTCGCAACTCGCCACTTTCCAACTGTAACGTTTCGCAACTCAAAGATTGAAAACAATGTTTTTTCAATAGATATTATTGTTTTCTAGCAAAATGAGCTATTTGGCCTAGAAAATGCAAGCCGCGACGCGACACGCGACGCGTGGGTCTCGCAACGCTACCATAAACTTTTTTCACCAAGTTGTTATGCGCCTTTAAAACAGCAACCCAAAAATCGAAGAAATTGCGTTAGAAACCGTATGCCGCTTTTAAAGGCGCATAACAACTTGGCGAAAAAAGTTTACTGTAGCGCTGCGAGACCCACGCGTCGCGGCTTGCATTTTCTAGGCCAAGTAGCTCTATTTGCTAGAAAACAATAATAGAATTTAGAAATTTTAAATTAAAAAAAATGTTAAAATTTTCGATTTTTTCGATTTTTCAAATTTCATCAATAATTTGTTTTTGAAAAATTCCAAAGTGCTAAAACTATAAAATAATTGGTTTTTGAAACAAATAGTTGATTTTTTTTAAATTTAAAATTGAAAAAATGGTTCTTTAAAGATTACAAAATTGAAATTTATTGGTTTCTGAATTTTTTCAAATTTTTTCGATTTTTCCTAAAAAAAGTAAGTTTTTTGGTTTTTTTTTAAATAAATTATTGATTTTTTAAAATTCAAGTTTTTTTCAATTTTAAAATTAAATTTTTTTTTTAAATTAAAAATTTTGAAATTTATTGGTTTTTGAATTTTTTTTTAATTCTTGCACTTTTTTTTTTCAAATTTTGAGTTGAAATAAATTGTCAAAAAAATCTCATCACATCGCGGCGAGACCCATCAGCTAACAAGCTCCAAAAATCGAAAGCAATTAAATTCCCATTCCCTCAGGAACTCGACGAAACCCATCTGTTCATCGAGAAGGAGATTGTGCCAATGTTGGAGAACAAAGTCGAGTCGATCATGGAGAA
>LR582381.1:0-15794 GCA_900536345.3 Caenorhabditis sp. 39 LS-2015 | reverse complement strand
GAACTTTTTCTACATGAAGCGGTTCACTTATTATAAGTAGTCTACAACTAGCGGAATCCAGCTGGAAACGGCGGCGATAGCCGCCGGAGCCAGGCTGGTAATAAACATAAATTTTATCATTTTGGTGATAAGAAAAGCCAAGAAATGAGGAGAAAAGTGTGAGAAAACACATGGAGAAATGTGATCTTTTAAAGGGAAATTATAGGGTGCAAACTAGAGTTTTCGGGTTTTTTGAATAACAAAATTCTGGGTTTTTTTTATTTGGCAAAAAATGTTCAGAAGATCATAAACAACAAAGGTCATGAAACCCCGACGTTTCGCAACCCAGGTGGAACGCTTAGGTTTCGAAATGTTGGGGGTTACGAGTAGCAAGTGACAGTGACATGTTGTGGTTGCGAAACGTCGTGCTAACCGAATGCCATGGTTTCAAAACGTCGGGGTTGCGAAATGTCATGTAAGGGTTGCGAAATATGATGTAGGAGTTGCGAAACGTCCTGGTTGCGAAATGTCGGGGTTGGAAAACGTAATGTAGGGGTTGCGAAATGTGGTAGTAACTAAATGACATGTTGCAAAGTGTCGTGGTTGCGAAATGTCGTAGTTGCTAATTGTAAGTGTCATGTAGGGGTTGCGAAACGTCGTGGAATCAAAATATCAAAATCTTGTGGTTTCGAAACGTCGGGGTTGCGAAACGTTCGGAGTTGCAAGATGTCATTTAGGGGTTGCGAAGTGTCGTGGAATAAAAATTGTATAGTTGCGAAGCGTCGGCTTGGTAAAATGTTGTGATTGCGAAGTGTCATGGTGAATATGTCATGTAGGACGTTTCGCAACTCTTGCCAACAGACATTCACTGAAAAATTCATGAAAATAAAGCATTTTTGACTAAAACTCTCCTCACCGTATTCTTCTCATTCTTCTCCTTCTCATCGTCACTTTTCCTTCCTCCACACCCAAACATCATCTTCACTTGACCCCGATACTCCATCGACATCAAAAAACAAGCGAGGCAATGAATCGACGAGTTGGCAGCGACCAGGAACCACAAAAACACGGGAAACTGCTTCATAATACTCGAAACGTTTCCGTATCTCATTTCGTAATACTTTTGACTCGCGAAAAACACTCCGAATGCTCCTTCAGAGGCCATAAAGGTGATGGCAAGGACGGCGACGAAGCGAGTGTTTCCTTCATTGGGTTTTCCGGTTTTTTTCTGATTCCGAATGGTTTTGAATAGGAAAATAATGACAATAATGTGGAGAATCGCCAGGAGGACTGTGATGGTGCCATCGATGAAGATTAGGACTTGTAGAGGAAGATTTCCGACGCACTGGACATAATCGAAGCCAGAAATGTCTTCCAAACTGCAAAATTTTGTTTAACGAACTTCATAGGACATTCCTAGTTGGTTGCGATACGTCGTAGGTGAACGGAGCCCAGGGAAGGTCTAGATAAGGATTAGGTCAGGCTTAGACAAGGTATAGGTCAGGCATGTTTTAACTTATGATAGCTATGGCAAAGGCGACTCAGAACTTCAGGAGATGGCCGTTTTGCTAGGTAAGGCTTAGGTAAGGAATAGGTCAGGCTTGGTTGTAAGGCTTAGGTAAGGATTGCGTCAGGATTGGTTAAATTCTGTTTCAGGCTTAGACAAGGCATAGGTCAGGCATGTTAGGCATATGTAGCTTATCTGACGCAGAATGGGGGGCAGTTTTGCTAAGAAAGGCTTAGCCAAGGATTGCGTCAGATTCATCGGACAGATTCAATTCTATTCTAGGCATAGATAAAGACGAAGTCAGGCTTAGTCAAGGCATAGATAAGGCGTGTTAGGCATGACTAAACCGACCTAGGAGTGGAGAAGCCTTGCTAAGTAAGGCTTAGACAAGGAGTAGGCAAGGCTTAAGCAAAGATTGCGCCAAGACTGATTGAGTTCTATTCTAGGAGTAGATAGGGCATGTTAGACAAGGCCTAACCGGCTCAGAACACTACAGTTTTGCTAAGTAAGGCTTAGACAAGGATTGCGTCAGCCAGGACAAAACACAGAAAATTACCAACTTTCTCTCTTGACACAACACAAACAGCACTGAATTCCAAATTCCTTGCACCAAAACGACCACCAGAATCGCTAGAACCGCCCATTTTGCCCTATGAATCGGGGAGATCTTCGATTTCATCGCTGATAAGACTGTAATCAAAGATAGGAAGAAGCCGATGAACGCAGAGCTTTTCCGAGTGATTTGCTGGATTAGAACTTGCAGTTGATTGATAAGGAACTGATAATTGGCAAGTGAGGATGAGGACTGCTCGTAAATCCACCCACTGTCCAGTAGATATTTAATGATGAAAGTCGCAGAAAGTAGTAAGTCACACAGACAAATTGCAATCATCAGAATGTAAATGAAGTTGGCACGCAAACAAGATTGGAATAGCACTATCAGATGGCAAATGTTGATCAGAAAACCAATCCCAGCTGCCACGAAATTCACGTGTTTCCAGTTTTGAACAACTCGGAAAATGAGATTGATAGTGGATGCATCCAGTGGTGTATATCCATCGGTTAGAGTGAGCCATGGCGCCCGGGCCTCTTCGGTATAGTCGATGTCGTCAAGGTCGACGTCGGTGTTGAATTCACCTTTTGCTATAGTGTAATCTCGCAGGAAGAGGTGGTGGGAGATGGATTCTGGAAACGGAAAGAAGATGAGAAGGGGGGGGGAGGGGTGGATTGGGAATAGGAATAGGTATCAGATGGTTGAAATTGGTGCCACGACGTTTCGCAACCATAAAGTTTCAACATCGCTCGGTTTTGGATTGATGAAATCATGTCTTGAGGCCACGACGTTTCGCAACCAAGATATTTTGGAAGTTGGACGATGTGAACTTGATTGCGAAACGTCGGGGTAAACAAAAACTTCAAATTGCCACAAGTCGTGGTTGCGAAATGTCCGAAGTTTCAAATTGATATTTTCCGGTTGCGAAACGTCGTGGCTTGAGATTTTTGGATGTTGTGACTGTGAAACGAGTAGTTGCGAAACGTCGGGGCAAAAATGGTTGAAAAGGGTTGTGTGTCGTGGCTAGGAAGTACGCTTTCGTAATACGTAGTGGTTGCGAAACGTCGCGCTTCAGAAATTGGAGATTGTGAAACGTCGGGGTAGCGGAATGTCGTGGATTCGAGACGTTGCGCTTGATAACTTTGGGGTTATGAAATGTCACCTTTGCAAGACTTTGCTTATTGTGAAGCATTGTGGTTGCGAAACGTTGCGGTTCCCCAAAAAGATCAAAAGATCAAAAGATCAAAACTCACTGCACCGCCCTCCATTAATCGATACATTCGTCTGTGCCTTGTACTGAAACTCCAGGCAATCCAGGACTTCGTTAAAGAGCTTCGGATGATTGCCACTGATAATCACTCGATTATTGGCTGCGGAGCGGGATGTGAAAATCTGGAAAAAAATTGATTGGTTTGGATGAAAAATCGATAAAAAGTACGTACCTCAAGAGCCGGAAAGTCGAGTTTTTGTAGGTTTTTGTTCGACAGAATTCTCATGGTAACCAGGGATTCTGAAGTGATACATTAAAAAAAATTCAGTATACGTGTACCATACCATTCAAATTAGCCACTCTTTTGAGTTTCCCCAAAAACCCGACATCCTCAAACATGGTATTCCGGATGGTCACCGTGCCCATCACATACGCCACATCTTTCAGTTTCTCCACGTGTTCTTCGTCTCCAGAATCAATCAATAAATCGCCGATGAGGTAGACGCAGCCGGTTTTGAGCGATTTCATGGTGTCGAAGACACAGACATTTGATGAGTTTTGGGGGAAGGAATCCGGGCAGTAGGTGGCTTCGATGTTGACGAATTTGACGTTTATTCGGAGGAAGTAGGCCATTTCAAAGACGGAAAGACAGAAATCTGGGTGCAGGTTGTGGAAGTTCATGGTGAGATGGCCGAAGATGTCGGTGTTGATGAATTCCTGCAATTTAGCTGTTATCTGTTATGAAACGGCTGAGGAAGGACTAGACAAGGCTTAGGGAAGGACTAGGTAAGGACTAAGCAAGGACTATATTAAAACTAAGCCACTAGACAATAAAAACTATGCAACCACTGTCCTATCCCCCAACTAGCCTCTCAGTTACCTAATCCTTGCCTAATCCTTACCTACCCCATTTTGATTTATATCTCAAAAACCAAAAGAGATAGCAAAAAACGTTCAACTACAAAATTATAGCTCTTGATTTTTTGCGTATTTTTGTAGTTGATTATTTTTTCATATCTTCTACCGGTCCCGAGATTTTTAATCCTCACCTTGAAACCCTTAAACCCGAGTTTTGTCATCTTCGGGTTGTCATGAATATTGATATTGATTCGTTCAATCGACTCATGAGTCATTGATTTCATCGAAGAAAAGTTAGCCAAAAACGAAAAGTGTTTCAGGGCGTTGTTGGTGATCTCCAAGTCACCATTGATAACAGTGATATTTGATAACAGCGGAATACCATCTGTCTCGTTCTGGAAGCCACTGATCGTCAACTTTCCGACGACTTTCGAGCAGTTTTCGAATTTCCATTTGGTTTCAGGGGTCACGAGTCCTTGGCAACCTGAACAAAGTGATAAGATAGTTTGTTATCAGTGCCTTATCACCAACCACAATCCACCTTGTTATCAGTGACTTGGAAGCCTTCTTGAACCCCGAATCGATCGATAAACACTGCATCGTTGCAAATGGAAGTTGAGTTGAGTTTCGGGTTTTTATCGATAGCTAGGGTGCATTTGTCGTAGGGTTGGACGTATTCGTAACTGAAAAAAAGGATGTTGGCTAATCCTTACCTAATCCTTACTTAGTACGTCTTTACCTAGTCATCGCATTGTCCTTGCCTAGTCCTTGCCTAATCCTTACCTAAGCCTAGACCTAATCCTTACCTAGTCCTTATCTAGTCCGTCCTAACCTAATCCTTGCCTAATCCTAGCCTAACCCTTGCCTAGTCATCGCCCAGTCTTTGCCTAGTCCTTGCCTAGTCCTTATCTAGTCCGTCCTTACCTAGTCTTTACCTAATCCTTGCCTAGTCCTTGCTTAGTCCTTACCTAGTACTAACCTAGTCCGTCCTTACCTAGTCCTTGCCTAGTCCTTACCTAGTCCTTGTCTAGTCCCTCCTTACTTAGTCCTTTCCTAGTCTTTACCTAGTCCTTGCCTAGTCCTTACCTAGTCGTTTCCTAGTCCTTGCTTAGTCCTTGCCCAGTCCTTACCTAGTCCTTACCTAGCCCGTCCATACCTAATCCTTGCCTACCGGTTGCCCAAGCCTTGCCTAAAACTCACACATAAGAAATGGCATCCACATTTTCCAAAACCGAGTTGTTCAAGATATAGGATCCGACTGAAAAATTCACGGTTGCGAAATGTCGGGGTTACCTCCCATTCCACTCACCAGCATCACACACAATCTCAAAAGGTGGCAAGAAGGATAAGCTCTTCAAATTCGAATTCACAATCCGAAACCCGCCATTCAACGTCTGCAACTTCTTCCACGTCTTCTTCAACGTCTCCTTGGGCACATCAAACTTTTCATTGATGGTCACCACTCCACAAACCGACACACACTCCGTCGGCCATTTCGCAACCGTCGCCATCGTCAGTTCCGACTCCTCGAATACACATTTTCCGTTCTCATATCCATATTTCTGCCTCAATTGCCGATAGTCGACTGTCAAGTTGAATGGAAATGGGGATACTGTAGTGATAAGGGACCAGGTGATAAGATGGTGTATCATTTTTGGTCGGAGAAGGAATCGATTTGATGATTGTGAAGTGAAAACATGAAAACATGGAAAGTTTGACGATGAGAAATTGAAAACCAGGGAAAATTGGTGGTTGTGTGGGGATGGAGATGATTACATGGTGCGGGGTGGAATATGAAATCATTTGTGATCTGGTCATGTGTTTTCAACACTTTTGAGTTGGGTAAGGACTAGGTAGGGACTAGGCAAGGACTAGACAATCAACTGCAACATTTCGCAACCATGACTTTTTGAAAATTGGATGTTTTGGGGGCATTATATGGAGCGACATTTCGCAACCATGTAACTGAAATTTTATGACCACGACGTTTCGCAACTTTTACATCAGTTACTGGCACATCTTAAGATATCGACATTTCGCAACCCTAACCTTTGGAAACTTGGATTTTTTGTACAAATACCATGAGGCGACATTTCGCAACCATGAAAGTTTGCAAATGCAACGTTTGGCAACTTTTACATTAGGCAAACGTCACATCTTACAATTAGGATCGCGAAATTTCGCAACCAAGATCATTTGAATCCTCGGTATTTTCCAACCATTCTTTCAAACGACGTTTTGCAACCGTCAAGATTTGTAGCTACAACGTTTGGCTACCACGACACTTCGCAACTTTTACATTAGGCAATCGTCACATTTTAAGGACCGCCACATTTTGCAACTGGCTATCACTAGGCAACCGCCACTTTTTCGCCACTTTTGATCATCCAAATCTGTAGTTTGTTCGCATCCTTTTTTCGACCTTCCGAACCGTCCGAAACCCCCTCTAATCCGCCTCCAAAACCGCCAAAATCCCTTTTCATCTATAAAACATTGCACTCGAAACGGTCAACATCAAACAATATTGAATGAAGTTGATCATACTTCTACTCGTCCTATTCGTCTTTTATCTAGAGACAAATGCTGATCATACCATGGTACTTTCCTCTGTATGTAATGTTTTCTTGATCTATCTTAATGTCCCGTACCTACATAAATATCGAGTTTTGTTTGTTCCAGAGAGGCCTCCCAGCTACCTTGTGGTTGAAAAAGGTGGCGGTTTATAGAAGAGCTGTGGTTGATAAGAAAACGGATAAAAAGTCAACGCACCTGTTTCGAATTTGCAATGGGAAGAATAAGGCCAAATGCGGGTATTGGGAGGATACCAAGGTGAGGTTGCCAAGTGTCGGGGTTGCGAAACGTTACAGCCCTGTTTCCAGACCAAAAAGAAAGTCGATGCGGGACCGACAAACTACAACAAAACTTTGAAGGCGCTGCAGGTCAAAAACTGTCAGGATCGGGATGCTGGAACGTACTGGGCAGCAAATGATAAGACAACAATTCGCGAAATATATTTTATCTCTTAAAACGTGAAAATACGACGTTTTCCATGGAAAATGTATCCAAATAAAAGTTTTCGTTGTCAGAGGTTACTTGAGCTGTATATTTCACTGCGTATCTCGGTATTGGTACGAGATATCAAAAAGTTGTCAACTACAAAAATGTGTGGAATTCAAAGGGCTATAACTTATTAGTTAACGGTTTTTAGATATCTTTAATCAATAAAGAGGTATGAGTAAAAATGAAAGAGAACACTTTAGAACAGGAGCTCATTTCACGGTTTCAAGCTTCATTGGTTTCGAGTTGGCGCGTTTTCGAGATGTCTCATTGTCAGAGCCGATAGTTGCCATCCCGACTGCAGTTGCCAAATCTTCCTGACGTTTCTCCTGAAAAATGTTCTTTTTCTGTTTCCCCCGCTCCAAAACCTCACCTTTGACACCCGGATCCTCAACATCTTCCTCATCGCGCTTCGATATTGACTGGAAAGGAAGAAACAAGTGAGACAGTGAATCGACGAGTTGACAGTCACCATGGACCACAAGTACACCTGTCCGGTTCTCATGGCTTGAGCAATATTTGGAAAATAATGTGAAAAATAGGATTCAGTGGCGAAGAACAGGCCGTAGATGGCTTCAGAGACGAAGAAGGTGATGGCCATCACTATGACGAGAAGGGAAGTGTTGTCCCTCTGACTCTCACTGCTTTTTAGATTCTTTCTCCGATTCCTGGCGGTTCTCAGCTGATTCAGAAGGACAATAGTGACGATCAGGTAGAGAATGGCCAGGAAAACTGTGAAATTGCCATCTATCATCATCAATTGCCGCAGGATATAGTACTGCTCCGGATTCTCCTCGTCCTCAACACATTGGAAGTAGTAGCCGGTGAATTTGTTGTAGTATTCATGGGAACCGGCGTAGGATTTGGGTTCTTTCTTGCACAAGAGAAACGGTACAGTATCCCAAGTCCCTTGAATCAATAAGACTCCCAGGATCATGAGAACCGCCCATTTGGCAGTGGACACTGTAGAAATCAGGTGATTAGTCGGTAGGATGACTGACAAAGTTCTGAACAAAGCCATCAGAAAAGCCAGGACGGCTGAACTTTTCCTAGTGACTTCCTGGATCGGAGCTTCCAGTCGACTGATAAAGACATGATAAGATGGGCGGTTTCCATAATCATACATTCGGTCGTAAATCCACCCATTCTCCAGCAAGTGCTCGATGATAAAAGTCGCAGCGAATAGTAGGTCACAGAGGCAAATTGCAATCATCAGAATGTACACGAAACTGGTACGTAGATCCGGGTGGAATAGCACTATCAGATGCAAAATGTTGATTAGGAAAGCAACAAAAGCTGCCACGTCGTTGACTGTCTTCCAGTTATACGCGTAGATGTTCATGTCCGCCAGTAAATACGGATCGAGTTCTAATCCGCCGTCATAAAGCGAGTACCATGTGTTTTTTCCATCTTCCGAGTAATCCATATCTGTGTCAAAGTCGAAATCAAAGTGGATAATTACAGAAGAAGCGTTCAGGTATCTTCCTTGTAGGTGGTTCGGGATGGATCCTAAAGACCAAAGGTTCAAAAGATCAAACCTCAATCCGATTCAAACTCACTACACGGCCCTCCGTTAATTGACACATTCGTCTGTGCTGCAAATTGAAATTTGAGGCAATCCATGACTTTGTTGAAGAGATCCGGATGATTGCCACTTAGAATCACTCGATTATTGGCATGGGATCGGGAGGTGAAGATCTGGAGTTTTAGGAGAAAAAAATGAATAGGTAAAGCATGAAAAAACTATTGGCTAGTGTGGGGATTGAACTAGGGTAGTGAAATTGAAAGGCGAGCATGTTAGCCACTAGGACGCGCTAAAGAGCGGCGCGAAGCGCAAAGACGGTGACAGGCGCGAAATGATTGGTGTGTCTTAACGTATATCTCGGGAACGGTAGGAGATATCAAAAAGTTTTCAACTAACAAATTGTAGCTGACAACATTTGACGCATTTTTGTAATTGAACATTTTCTGATATCTATTACGGTTACAGAAGTACATGTCAAAATGCATCATACCCAGGTAAGCTTGACAGCGCCGCCGTTCTCTTAATGTTCTACCTGAAGATTTGGTAAATTTAGTGTCCGAAAATTGGAATTTGACAAGATTTGCATGATTGAAAAGGATTCTAGAATAAGATAAAGAATAACAACTATGAAATGTTTCTTTACCATTCAAATTAGCTACACTCCTCAAATTTTTCAGAAAATCGACGCTATTCAAATCGGTATTCTGAATAGTGACACTTCCAAGTATATAGCTGACATTGTTGAGTTTCCCGACGTGTTCCTCATCTCCAGAATCAATCAATAAGTTGCCGAATAGATGGACACATCCGGTATCCAATTCGGACATGGACACGAACACGCACACCTTTGCATTCTGGAGGGATACTGTACTCATATTCAAATTACAGTAACCCGCCGCTTCAATGTTGATAAATTTCGTGTTCATATTCAAAAATCCAATCATTTCCTCGATTTCCAGGCAGAAATCTGGGTGTAAACGTTGAAAATTGACATTCAAATGGCCAAAGTACTCGAGATTTGTGAACTTCTGCAATCTCATCAGTTTATCATCTTATCAGTCGTAAGAAAACCTTCAGACTCCTCATTCCCAGCCTCGTCATCTCCGGGTTATCATGGATATCAATGTTCACTCGGAAATTGGAAAGGTTCGTTCTCGATCTGACTTCTTTTAGGTTTTCCAGCACTGATAAGCTTATCAGTGAGGTATTGAACACTTCCAAGTCTCCATTGATAACAGTTATCTTTGATAAGGACGGAAACCCCTCTTGGAAGCCACTGATAACCAACTTTCCGACCACTTTCTCGCAATTCTCAAATTCTCCTCTGTTATCAGGTGTTATCACTCCTTGGCACCCTAAATGATAAGCTTAGTGATAAAAACTCTTATCAGTGATGCCTACCACAATCTTTCTTGTTCCCACTGACTTGGAGCCGTGGATTTAGGCCGATTCGATCAATAAATCGATAATCCTTGCAGAGTTTTGTGGTGTCAAGGTGGCGGTTATCACTGATAAGGAATAGGCATTCTTTGGAGTCATCGAGGTATGGAAATCTGAAGAAAATGATGAAGTGGGCAGGGAATTGATCTTTAGATCTCTTGATCTCTTGATCTTTTGATCTCTTGACCCTTAGCATCCAAAAACCCACGCGTCAACCAAAAAATCCACATTCTCCAGCTTCGAATTGTTCATAACCACCGTCCCACCTGCAATATCATAATTTTACGACACTCCGCTTGGTCCGCTGCTCTCTGTTTATCCCATCAACTCACGATAGTCACATCTGACTTCAAACTTCGGTAAAATCGATAAATCCTTGAACGAGGTGTTGACTATTCTCAAATTTCCATATAGAAACCGAAATTTCCGAAAAACCGATTCCAATTTGTCCATCGGAACGTCGAAATGCTCATTGAACGTGAGGATTCCGCAGATGAGCGAGCAGTCCGTCGGAAACTTGGAAATGGTTTTCAGCGTGAGTTCTGGCTCCAGGAATATGCACTTTTTGTCTTCTGAATCGCAAAAAAACAGAAATTATGCTTCTTTACTTCAAAAAGTTACCATAAGGACACTCATCTTTGAGTCTGTCATAGTCAACTGCCAGGTTGAAAGTGGCCGTGGCAAAAACTACAGTAGGACTGATAAGGATGATAAGAAGAGTGTAGGAGAGAAGGTTTTGGAGCATGTGGTCAGTTGGTGATAAGAACGTGATAACATGGTGAGAAGACTGATAAAAAACTTTGAGAAAAACAAATTATAGGTGTACAGAACTTGGGAAACTAATCACTAGGTTCTGTTTGGTAATGCGATATGAAATCGGATGAACAAAATGTTTTGGCGATAGCGGTTGCGAAATGTCGTGATTACTAAATCAAGTTACAATTAGCAAAAAAAAATAGCGACATTTCGCAACAAGCTACTTCTAGACAACCACCACCTTTGCTCATCCAAAACTGTAGCTTGTTCCCACTCCTTTTTTGACCTTCCGATCCGTCCGAAACCACCTTTAATCCGCTCCCCACACCTCTAAAATCCCTTTTTTGCTATAAAACATTGCACTCCAACCTGTCAACATCGAACAATATAAAATGAAACTGATCATACTCCTACTCGTCCTGTTCGCCTTTTTCCTTCATACAAACGCTGATTATCACGGCTATATTCTGACTTCTGTAGGTGATGTTGACATGGTACTGTGCTATTGATTTTTGTTCCAGAGAGGCAAGACAGTCGTCATGACGCTGAAAGAGGCGGCGTTTTATAGAAGAACTCGGTTCGATTCGAAGACGAATAAGGATTTGAACCACGTTTTTCGAATTTGTAATGGGAAGAATGAGGGGAAGTGTGGGTATTGGGAGGATACCAAGGTGAGGTTGACGGTTGCGAAACGTCGTACCGACAAAAAATGAAAGTTGCAAAACGTTGTAGCTGTAAATTCTGATAGTTGCGAAACGTCGTACCTAGATAACTCGATGGTTGTAAAACGTCGTAGCTACATAACCTGACGGTTGCGAAACGTCGTACCTGCATAACTTGATGGTTGCGAAACGTTACAGCACTGTTTCCAGACCAAAAAGAAAGTCGATGCGGGACCGACAAGCTACAACAAAACTTTGAAGGCGCTGGTGGTCAAAAACTGTCAAAATCGGGATCTTGGAAAGTACTCGGCAGCCAATGATAAGACCAGAAGTCATGATATATTTTTTACGTAAAAAAGACAAAAAACGAGGTTTCGTACGTTGTTTAAAACGAAATTTTTCGTTTTAAATAAAATTTTCACTGTTAAAGATGTCTTGTCCCATACATTTCCCTGCGCATCTCGGTATTGATAAGAGATATCAAAAAGTCGTCAACTGCAAAAATGTGAGAAATTATAAGAGCTACAACTTTCCAGTTGACGGTTTTTTGATATTTCTTATCAGTAAAAAGATATGAGTCAAAATAACCATTTTTTTTTGAAAATAGTCGTTTTTTTCAGTCTGAAACTCGTTTTTTCGAATTTTTGAATTTTTTTTAAATATCTCTATTGATAAGGTTGATAGGTACAAACTACACATTTTCCAGTATGAAATCACCTCTAATCTTCTGATTTTTTCGGTGTTTATCAACCAACTATAATCACTACCTTCCACTTTTTCACTTCTTCAAACTCAAAGTTGTTGGCTCACTTTGTCATCGATTTTTTGCTGATAAAGCCAAGATGATAACATTTCTCACCATTTTTTCTGTTTTTCTTATCACTACTGTAACATTGACTCAGTTCAATTTGACAGTGGATTTTGAGCAACTCAAAGCGTATTATCATGAAGGTAAGGAAGGGGTATTATGTATTTTGACAGATATCTCTGGAATGGTAAGAGATATCAAAAAGTTGTCAACTAGAGAGTTGTAGCCCTTGATATTTTGCGTATTTTGTTAGTTAACAGTTTTTTGATATTTCTCACCGTTTTTGAGATATATATTATAAAACATGTACATCCGAGCTCCTACTAACATGGTGCATCATGTTTGAAGCTGCTGGTGATAAAATCTTAATATCTTTGTTATAATTAAAGATATCAAAAAGTGGTTAACTACAAAGTTGTAGCTCTTGACATTTTACACATTTTCACAGTTGACAACTTTTCAATATCTCTCACCCTTTTCGAGTTATGCGTCAAAATACAAAACCATACCTCAAAATCCTTCAAATTTCTCTTATCTTACAATCAGAATCCTCCAAACAATGCCTCTTCAACCAGCCCGAAATCACCCAAAAAACCATTGTCAAATGGCCACAAGGATGCTCATATGTCATCGGAATCTTCACTTTCAACCAGAATTTCGATATCCCATTGAAAAAATTGGCTAACATCTGGAGGCATCTCGTGCTGTTTTATGGTCCGATTCGGGTGATAAACTCGACTTTTACAGATTTGAATTTTTTGAAAAAATTTAGAGCTGTTTGTGAGCCATGTGAGTTGGAAAAGGGGGAGAAATTGATGGGAATGGCGGTTTTTTCAGTTGGAAGTTTCATTTTGAACAATTCGCTGCTGGAAAATGTGAATGTCCTTGAGAAAGTGTGAGTTTTAGTGTTAGACAAAGTACCCCGACGTTTCGCAACCATCTGGATATCTTGAAGGTTGCGAAATGTCATGGTTACTGTGCAGCGACGTTTCGCAACCATCTGGACATTCGGGAAGTTGCGAAATGTCGGGGTTACTGTGCAGCGACGTTTCGCAACCATCTGAACATGTTTGAGGTTGCGAAATGTTGTGGTTACTGTGCCCCTTGCTACCACGACGTTTCGCAACCAATCTTTTCCAGTTTCGATGGTATTTGGCAATACGAAAACTACAATTGCACCTTCCAAATCGCCAACAACCCGAAACTCGACACAAAGCCAATTTGTCAAAGTCCTAACTTCATAGACCGAATTGGAGCTGATGTTAGGTTTGGAGTCACTGATAACAAGGTGGATTGTGGTTTGTGATAAGACACTGATAAGAAAAGGTCTTATCAGTTGATTAAGGTTGCCAGGGAACTGTGACTCCGGGGAATCGAGAAGAGTTGAAGAACTGCGAGAAAGTCACCGGGAAGTTGGTTATCAGTGGCTTCCATGAGGGACTTCCGTCCTTATCACTGATTACTGTTATCAATGGAGACTTGGAAGTGACCAATACAACCCTCAAGAGCTTATCATTCCTTTATAACGTCGCAATCATCAAATCCCGAACGGATCGATCGATATCTCGAATCAATATTGATATCCATGATAACCCGCAGATGATTAGATTTGGAATGGGGAATCTTAGGGTATCAAGGGGTCCTTATCAGTGATAAAATTATAAAACTCAGAAGTTTATAAACCTCGATCACTTTGGTCATTTGAATGTCAATTTTCAAAGTTTACACCCAGATTTCTGCCTGGAAATCGAGGAAATGATAGGGTTTTTGAACATGAACACAAAATTTATCAATCTGGAAGCGGCGGGTTACTGTAACTTGAATTCGAGTACAGTATCCCTCCAGAATGCAAAGATGTGCGTATTCGTGTCCATGTCCGAATTGGATACCGGATGTGTCCATCTATTCGGCAACTTATTGATTGATTCTGGAGATGAGGAACACGTCGGGAAACTCAACAATGTCAGCTATATACTTGGCACGTTGACTGTTCAGAATACCAATTTGACAAGCCTAAACTTTCTGAAAAATCTGGAAAGAATCGTGGATTTGGCAATGAATGATAGACCAGTAATGCAAGTTCTAGGGAATCGTAATTTGACGAAAATGAGCTTTCCTAGACTTCAGGTACATTTTTCCTTATTTTAATGTAAAATCAAGTTTTACTCAAATTCCAGCTATTCACAACCAGATACGCAGCCAATAATCGAGTGATTCTCAGTGGCAATCATCCGGATCTCTTCAACAAAGTCCTAGATTGCCTGGAATTTCAGTACAAGGCCCAGACGAATGTATCGATTAATGGAGGGCCGTGTAGTGAGTTTGATTTTTTGATCTTTTGATATTTCACCTTCCCTAGAATCAATCCCTCACAACCTCCAAAAACCAATCTACGACGAAGAGAAACAAGACACTGTGGTCCGAGATTTCGACTTTGAAACCGACATGGACTACTCGGAAGATGGCTATGACACGTGGCAAGATGCCTATGAACTTGGAAATGATGATGAGAGTAGTGATAGCGTCTTGGATCATGGTTTCGACGACTGGAAGGCAGTGAATGACGTGGCAGCTCTTGTTGCTTTTCTCATCAACATTGTCCATTTGATAGTGCTATTCCACCCGGATCTACGTACCAATTTTATCTACATTCTGATGATTGCCATTTGCCTGTCCGACCTACTATTCGCTGCGACTTTTATCACCGAGCACTTGCTGGAGAACGGTGGGGACCGCCCATCTTATCATTATCACCGGGTTATCAGTCGACTAGAAGCTCCAATCCAGCAAGTCACTAGGAAAATCTCAGCGGTTATTGGTCTGTTTCTCGTTGTTTTTCAAGTTTTTTCGGAAGCAATTCCGGCCAAATTTTCTGATGCGAAATGGGGAATCGGAGTGATTTTCGCGGTGATTTTAGTGCTGGGAAGTTGGGAAGTGAACAAGTTCACAATGTGCTCGGAGAGTGTGGAAGACGATTTGAGGTAGGTCATGAAGACATACGGCACCCCGATATTTCACAACGCGACGTTTCTCTCCAAAAAATAATGTCAAGACAAACAATTTTCCGGCAGATATTGGGATTTTAAGTTTGAGTGAGCATTTTGAAGGAAAAACAAGTCGAGTTGCCAAACGTTACAGTCGCAAAATGAAAAATTGAAAGTTGCGAAACGTTACAGTGGAAAAGTGAGAAGTGAAAAGTTGCGAAACGTTACAGTTGCAAAGTGAAAAGTTGAAAGTTGCGAAACGTTACAGCTGCAAACTGACAAGTTCAGACCCCAATACTCCGAATTCTACACCAAGTGCATCGAAAATGACGCCGCCGAATCGGTACTAACAAGGGAACTGTTTCACCTCGTGATTTCTTTTTGACTTAGAAATGGTTGTAAACGATTCTTTAGGTCATTATAAGAAACTTCTTAGTTGAAAATTTCTGCTAAAA
>LR582359.1:0-11254 GCA_900536345.3 Caenorhabditis sp. 39 LS-2015 | reverse complement strand
GAACTCTAACCAACTGTCAGCAGAGCGAGTTTTCACCAACCTTGACAACTCCGTCATTGTGCTGAAGTGGCCAGTCCCAGGTGGAAGCGGCGTCGGCGGTGACCTCGATGGCGGACATTCTGTAGATCAAAAAAGTAGGTCAGAAAAGTAGATCAAAACGAAATTTGAAAACGGGTGAATTCAAAAGCCCCTTGGGCAAAATGTAAAGCCAAAACATATGCGCAGGTTGGTTGGCACATTACAATGCCTTTGCACTTATACCCCCCCCTAGCCCCCTCGGAAACCCTCCGAGGGGTGAGGGGGTGGGGGTGGAATCGTAAAATGCGACTTCTCGGAGCTTCGAGAAGCTATGGAAAGAAAGCCTCGCGAAGCTCCCGAGCCGTTTGAGCACAAATAAAATAAATAACAAAGAATGAACTGTACGTAGGGAAAGTGGGCGGAGCCTAATCGGATTTGAAGAGAAGATTTTCGGAAGAGAGTATTGGGTTCAGAAGAGAGTCTAGAGATGGAAAAATATGAAGGAGAAGGCGAAGAAACTGTTGTTTATTGAGCCCCGAAGGCTTTGGCCGCGATGGATTGTAAACTGTAGTGGGGAGGGGAGATGGGGGATTGAAAGATTGGAAATGTATGATTTTATAGTGTAAAAAATGTGAAAAATGCGAAAAACGAGTCTAAATGCGGAAAAATTGATCTCGAAGCGATCTCGGAACTTATTTTAATTTTCCAATGGAACACGGTTTTTTGCCGATTTTTCTCATTTGGAAATTCGACGAAAAGTTCGAAATTTATATTTTTTCAGCGAAAACTTCCGAAAACTTCCGAAAAAGTCGAAAAAACCCCAATTTTACTGAAAAAATAAAAAAAAAAACCTTTCGTGCCAAGACCGTTGAACTAAATCAGTCATGCGCCTTTAAACTAAACTACCGTAGCCCGAATTCTTTTATTTTCGCTTTTTTTGAAAATGTTTAGTAAAACTAACCCGTTTTCTGGTGAAAAGTTAATTGTAGCAATTTTATTTATGAGTTTTCCATATAAACTTCGCAAAAAACTGCCAAAATCCAATGGAAATTCGCTGAAAACTCGAAAAAACCTTTAAATAATGAAAATCACTGCAAGACCTCATGACAATTTCCGTTATGCGCCTTTAAACTTTACTACGGTAGATATAAATTTTTTTATTGAATTTTCTCAATTTTCTTCATTTTTCTTCGTTTTCATGGTTTTTTATTGTTTTTTTTTGCTTTAAGACTTGAAAATCGTCAAATTACTCGCTTCCGAAACCCCCACGTCTTCTAAACTGTCAGTTCCGGATAAATAAACATAAATCACCGCTTGTCACTCGAACTTTACGTTCGCCGATCAATGCTCACACACTCGATGCCGCCACGAGTTGTAATATTTATATTGGACGTTCGTTTGGAGAAGAAAAGGTTGAAAATTAGAGAAAAATCGCGGATTTTGAGTTTTTGGGAGGTTTTTAGAGAAAAGTGCGGAAATTTGATGATTTGAAGTTTTTGGAGTGGAATTTTATAGAAATTGTGATTTTTTTTGGTATAAAAAAGTGGAAAAAATAATAGGGTATTGAGTTTTCAAATTTTGTAAATTTCCAAAAATTCATTTTTCAAATTTTGCAAAAATAATTTATTTTTTTCTAATTTTCCATTTTTTTAATGAAAAAAAATATATTATCACTGTGTTTAGAAAAAAATATATATTAAAATTTCAACCTTCGAAAAATAAAAAAAAATTTCAATTTTGAAAATTGTTCAAATTTTTTTCGATTTTTCTTGAAATTCGAAAAAGAAAAGCACTGTGTTAAAAATTCGAAAAAATTCAGAAAATTAAATTTCAGATTTAAAAATTAAAAAAATCCGTTTTTTTCAATTTTTCAAAATTAATTTTTTTCCAATTTTTTCAAAAGTTTTAATTTTTTTTATTAGAAAAACTGAATACCTGTGTTCAGAAAAGTTTAGAAAATAAAATTTCACACTCAAAAAATATTTTTTTTTGAAATTTTCTAATTTTTTTCCAATTTTCCAAAAAATTTCCTATTCCAAATCAAAAGTCCATCAGAGCGCACTTTCCTCTCGCATTTCCCTTTCCCAACAGTTCAAATAAACACAAACATTGGGTCTCGGCACTCGATTCGAAGAATCTCGAGTGGTTCTTCGGAAAAGTCTCGAGAGAAACTCTCCCAGCACACACACACGCACCATGTGCTCGGCTAAAAGGGCGATCAGTGTTTATTCATCCTCGTAAATAGTTTCAAGACAACACAAGAAATACCACAAAACTATCGCAGTTGTTCGATAATAGTTCGATACACGTAACCGAAAATGAGAGAAAAATATCGTAAGGACTGAGAAAATGAAAATGCTGGTTCTGCTGACAACGAGAATTGAATATCTTAAAGTTCGGTCTTCTTCTGGAACGATTTGACTCCGTGTTTGGCCATGAACTTCTTCAAATCCTCCGGATCGCGGTTTCCAGAATATTTGATGGGCTCGTCCTGAAAAATGGGAATTTGCGGTGGAAATTGGCAGCGAAAACGTAGATTTTCTCGAATAATCAATTGCCAAGTGGAAAAACTGAGAAAGCCGAGAAAATCGTTCAAAAAACGGTCCGGATCTCGAATTGTCTCGATTTTTCGTCAAAAATTCAAGAGTTTGGAATTTTTGAAGAAAAATCATCAATTCTCACAGATTTTCTCAATTTTCGGCCCGGAAAATGAGAAAATCGACAGAATATCTAATTTTCAATAGACTTTCCGATTTTTCCTCAAAAATCGGGGTTTTTTTTTGAAATTTTCTCAGTTTTCCTACAAAAATTCGAAATTTTCGTTGAAAAACTAAGAAAATTGACAAAACCTGTCCGAATTTCATTTTTTCTTGATTTCCCCTCAAAAATCCAGGATTTTCGAAATTTTTGACGGGAAATTAAAAAAAAATGCGGGAAAACCATCGATTCTCACAGATTTTCTCAGTTTTCCCATTGAAAATGCGAAATTTTCGTTGAAAAACTGAGAAAATCGCTGAAAATGGTCGGAATTTCGGATTTCTTGTCAAAAATCCAAAGATTTTGGAAATTTCGCCAAGGAAAGCGAAAAAATCGCTGAAAAACCACCAATTCTCACAGATTTTCTCAGTTTTCCGACAAAAATGCGAAATTTTCGTTGCGAAACTGACAAGTGAGAAAATCGCTGAAAATGGTCCGAATTTCGGATTTTCTCGGTTTTTCGTCAAAATTTTGCAAAAATCCGTAATTTTTTGATTTTTTGACGGGAAGTCAGGAATTTTCACAAGTTTCAACAAAAAAGCGAAATTTTTGCTGAAAACGGCTCGAATATCAGATTTTCTCGGTTTTTCGTCAAAAATACAGAAATTTTGACGAGACTTCGAAAAAATCGCTGAAAAATCATAAATCCACGCAGATTTTCTCAGTTTCCATCTAGAGCAAATTGGCAGAATCTCTAATTTTCAAGTTTTTTCGTCAAAATTCCAAGGGTTTTTGAATTTTTTTGTCGGGAAAATCGGAAAAATCGCCAAAATCCGGTTTCCCCTTCGAAACCCGATCCCAATCCTACCTTCTTGCCAGCAGGTGCAAAGTAGATAGTCGGGAATCCTTCGACAGCAAACTGGCTCGGCGCGTCATTAACCGTTGCGTCCATCTTGGCCAACACAACATTTGGCTGCGATTTCTTCAACGCCAACGCCAATTCCTTGTACTTCGGCTCGAAACTCTTGCAGTGTCCGCACCATGGTGCGTAGAATTCGATGAGGACATCCTTGGTCTCGTCATTGACAATTTTGTCGAAATTCGCTCCGACCACAGTTTTCACTGGTCCATTATCGTTTTTGGGTGCCGGTGCGGACTTCACATGGGCTTTGGCTTTTCCGGAACTGATAGCTTTCATGAATGCCTCGAGATTCTCGTCGAGATCTCCATCAAAATCTTCCGGGTTCATCGGATATTTCTTGCCGTCATACCCGAATACCACCACATTGTGCTCGAGGCCAGAGTCTCCGAGGCCGAGTTCCTGAAGCTCTTTGGCGAATTCCTCCTCATCGGCGACAGCGAATCGGTACTTGTTCTTCTGGTACTTCTGGGCGATGTTGAGCACTTTTTGACGCCAATATTCGCTTCCTTCGCGGTATTGAACGGAGAAATCGGCATTGTAGTACACCACAACCAACGGCTTCTTGTTGTATCGATTCGCCGCATTCTTCTTGGTCATTTTACCAACTAGCGGTGCGGAATGCTCACGGTAGAATGCCAAGAGGTCTTCTGAAGTGGCGGCGCCCTTATTATACGTCCGGGATTTGGGTTCGAATTTGGAGTGGAAAAGTGGCGGGTAGAAGATGATAATGTCATTTGGCTTGGCGTCGAATTTCTTGAACGCCGACGGGTCCGATGTGTAGGCGATGGTTTGGAATTCCTCTCGGAGCATCTCGGCGGCATCTGAGAACGCTTCGAAGGAGCTGGAGTCTTCTGAAGCGAAGAATCCGACGATGGTCACGTCTTCCTTGCTCATGAACCGCTCAATGTCCTTGGTTTTCGAGAGTTTCGTCGCTGCCGGTTTCGACTGATCCAGCATGTACTTGACGATACCTTGGGCCTCTCGCGGTCCGGTATACTCGAAACGTCTGCCGTTTCTAATAACCTTAAGGGTTGGGTATCCGCTGACACCGTACTTGGTTCCGAGCTCTTTTTCAACGGTAGCATCGACCTTTCCGAGTTTCACCTTGGATCCTTGAGCCTTAAGCTTCTGCGCCGCCTTTTCGTATTCCGGAGTCAACTTTTTGCAGTGTCCACACCATGGCGCGTAGAATTCCACAAGAACCAGCTCGTTATTGGAGATGAAGTCGTCAAAGTTCTCAGTAGTCAAAGTGACGACCTCCTCTGGTGGTGGTTTGTAGTTCGGGTTGGTACGCGACTCGACCCACTCCACAATTCCCGCCTCTTCACGTCCACCATCGTAATCCGTTGGTCCTTGACCGTCTTTCCAGAATTTCAGGGTTGGGTATCCTTGAATTTCGAATCGCTTCCCCAGTTCTGTCTCGATGGTCGCATCGACTTTGGCTAGAGGGATAGAGACTTTCGAGGAGGCCTTCTCGTATTCTGGAGCCAAGTGTTTGCAGTGTCCGCACCTGGAAAACGGCGAATTTTTAGAAAATTGGACCACCCACGACGATAATTCATTTTTAGCGATTTTTTTCGTTCAAAAATCCAAAAAAAACCCAAAAAACCACTTCCAAACTCACCACGGCGCGTAGAATTTCACCAAAACACTCGGATTCTTCTTCAAAAATGCGTCGAAATTCTTGTCGGTCAACACGACGACACCCTCGTCCATCTCGTACTGAAGCTCGTCGTCATCGCTGTCAGCGGCGAAGACAGCGGCTGTGAAGAGGCAAAAGACGACGGCGAAGAACGCCGAACGGTTCAAAACCATTGGAAACCCTGGAAAATGGGAAAAAAATGAGAAAAATCGGAAAAATGAGCGAAAATTGGAGAAAATCACTGAAAATCAATAAAAACTGTAAGTTTTATCGATTTTTATTGATTTTCTAACGCAAAAATCTGAATAAATAGCAGAAAACAGAGAAAAAATGGCGGAAAACTGAGAATTTTTGGATTTTTTAGAAAATTTCGAGAAAAAGTCCGAAAATGCTGGTTTTCAAGAATTTCCAGTACTTTAGGAATTTTTTGGCTCGAAATCCGCTAGAAAATGTTGTTTTCAACGGATTTTTAGCGAAAAAATTCCTAAAATTCTGGAAAATCTCGAAAATCAGCATTTTCGGCCATTTTTCTCGAATCTTCCGCATTTTCTATGAATTTCCACCAAACCGCCCGTATTTTTAATGAATTTTACAAAAACTAAACGAACTAAATGTAAGGCATAAGAAAGGAAAATAAAAGTCGCGAAAAACGGAGAATTTTTGGGTTTTTTCGGAAATTTTGATGTAAAAATTTTTAAAAATTCGAAAAGTTGAAAAATCTTTGAATCTTTAAGAAATTCCAAGTTTATGGGTCAAAATTACCTAAAAAAATGGATTTTCAAACGGAATTTTCGCGAAAAAATTCCCAAAATTCTGGAAATTTCGAGAAAATCTTGAAAATCAGCATATTCGCTATTTCTAGGCCATTTTTCTCGAAATTTCCGCATTTCCGATAAATTTCCACCAAACCGCCCGTATTTTCCCCCGATTTCCGTAAAAAGTATGTCAAGAACGGACGAAATGATCGAATGGTAAATATACGCCACGGCGGTGTATAATACGTGTACTAGTTGGGATGAGAGAGTGCAGACGGCGAGAGAGGTGTTTTTAATTGGAAAATGGGAAAAGCGCCACGTGGAATAGAGTGTAGTTGGGAAATGCAGCGGAAAATGAGAAAATTTGGGTCTCGCCACGAAAATGTAGAAAACGAGCGGATTTCGCAAAGATTTCCGGTTGGGTCTCGCCACGAAAATCAAAATCGCTTCTATTCAATAAATTTCACTATCAAATCCCATTTTATCGTTGCAATATTACTGAATTCAAAATAAATGGCCCTCCGTGCAAACGCGCTCTGTGGAAATAGCCGGGTCTCACCACGATCGCCGTGTATCTTCGTGTAGTCCCCGAGGAGGAAATTTTTTCGAAATTTTATTTTCATGTTTTAAGCTAATCCAACAAAAAATAATTCTTAAAAATTTTTTTCCTCGAGAACTACACAAAGATCGTGGCGAGACCCGGTCAATTTCCTTAGAGCGTGTTTGCACGGAGGGCCATTCTTTTTGAATTCGGTAATAGACTTTATTCAACAGTTTTGATGAGTCTTTCTGAAAATCGGGTCCTACCACGAAAATATTTCGCTTCCCCTTGACCTGCATGTACCATGTTGTCTAAATTTTGCCAAAATTCCCATTATCTACAATTTTGGGTCTCGCAGCGAAAAAAAATCCATGGGCTCAAAGGCTCATAGTTTTTTTTCGCTGCGAGACCCAAAATTTCGAATAATAGGGAGAATTGCGAAATTTAGACAATATGGTACATGCAGGTCAGGGGGGAGCTAAATATTTTCGTGGTAAGACCCGATTTTCAGAAAATATCATGGAAACTGTTGAATAAAGTCTTTTTCAACGATAAAGAGAGATTCAGGAGTGAAATTTCTTGAATAAAAGCGATTTTGATTTTCGTGGCGAGACCCAACTGGCAAGGGTCTCAGCAACTGACTAATCTAGGTAACCAACTCTCAAAATCCGCCCTTCTCTCGGCGGTGCCGTGTTTGATTGTGCTGTCCAGGTACCATGGTACGGTCCGACACTCCTCCTCAAATATTGAATACTGTCACTTGCCCGTGTCTCTGCGTCTCCTCGTCCGCCGTGCTCTTTCCTGTTTGCCCGTGTCCTTTGCCAAGTTGACCTCGCCACGGAATGGACTGCCCAGCTCCTTTTTCTCTTTTCCGAGTCCTAATTGACCCCAGTGTCTGTCTATATTTCTCTTTCGCCTTTATCCGGCTGCAAATATTTGCCGAGTTCGCGCGGCTCTTTCGGGCTGATTGTGAGTTGGCCCCCAACGCGGAAGAGTTTCTCTTACTCTGGTTTTTGGGGTCGCAAAGTTGCAAAATTGCAAAAATTCGTTATAAAGTCTAAAGGGGCTGATTTTCGATAGAGCGTGGTTGCTCTGTAGGTTTTGGGATTTTTCAGAAATTTTCAATTTCACAGGATTCATTGGATTCGCGTCCGAATTAACTACAATTTTCATTTTCTCGTTTCCACTGCTAAAAAGTTTTTTTAGTAAATGGAGGAAAAAACCAAAAACGTTTTTTTTTATCTCGACAAGAAAAATTAGGAGACTAATTGAAAATTGGCTTTACTAGAGAAAAAACGACACGAAAATCGCTTCATCGACACAACGGGCGGCTCTTTCGTTTCGCGGCGGACGTCTATTCCTGAGCGATTTGCTTCTTGACGTCCTTCCACTGCTTGTTGGCGTTCTTCTGCAAGGAATATGGGATTTTCGAGGGTTTTTAACAGAATTTAAAGATTTTGATCTATTTTTCCAACGAAAATTGCTTTTTTAACGATGAACAAGCTTTAGAAATTGATAACAGAGAAAATCTGAGCTTCAGAAGAGATAAATTCAAATTTTTCCAGAAAATCTAAGAAAAACGCAAGATTTACCAATTCTAGTTAGTTTTAAACTTGGAATTAGGAAAATACAATGGAATTTAGCTTTTTCAAGCTTATTTTTCACTTTTCAACTTGAAAAACTAGCTTTTCGGAAATTTCGGAACAGTTTTAGCCTCAAAAATTGGATTTCAACCGAAAAGTCGGATTTTGACCGAAATTCGGCTGTTTTTCACATTTCTCACATCAAATTCAACTTTCCGCAACGTTTCTTTCTATTTTTATCACTTTTTCCAATAAAAAACGTACGGTGTCCCAATAGAAATCGGTGAGTCCCTCCAAGGTGTAGTTGAAGGCGTAGGCTCCGAAGGCGGACGCCAGGAGGATGGTCGAGAAGCGACGAGAGATATTGTTGTAGACGAGAGTACCCAACGACATTCTGAAAGCTGGAAAAAATTATTTGAAATTGAAAAAATTGATTTTTTCGAAGAAAGTATGAAAAAAAGGAAAACATCGGCGAAAATTGACAGTTTTCTCTCGTTTCACATTTAAAAAACGGGTAATTTTTTAATTTATCAATCGGAAATTGAAAAAATCAATAAAAAGTTTAGGAAATTGTCAAAAAAAGCTGAAAATCCGCGCTGAAAATCGACGAGAAGCGAGAGATGCGCAGACGCTGAAGAGACGCCAGACAGCGAGACAGTCGGGTCTCGCCACGACGAGGGGAAGCGCAGCAGGGTTGAAGCGAGTGTTACCGTATGCCCTGCGCCTTTAACACTTTTTATTCCTCTTGGCCTAAAGAATTTTTTCGCCTTTTTTTGAAATTTTACGGATTTTTCGCGTGATTTTCGAAAATTTTTGCTTGAAAAATTCATAATTTTGTGCTTTTCTATGGTAATAATCAGAATATTCGCTGAAATTTATGTTGAAACTCTGTAAAAATCGATTTTTCAATCTTCAATTTTTATTTGTTTTCTTAATCTTTAATTTTCATTCTCGTCTGTCTTGTATTCGTCTCAAAGCGTTTCAATAATCAATAATTGCTTCTTTCAGGGTTAAATATGACTAACTCCAAGGGTCTCAGACGCGGAACGCGTTACATGTTCGCTCGTGACTTCCGCAAGCACGGAGTCGAGCATCTCTCCACCTACTACACCCAGTACAAGCGCGGAGATCTTGTCGACATCAAGACCAATGGAGCCTTCCAGAAGGGTATGCCATTCAAGGCTTACCACGGAAGAACCGGAAGAATCTTCAACGTCACTCGTGGAGCCGTTGGAATCATCGTCAACAAGAGAGTTCGGTAAGTATTTTTTGAAAAATCTTTAAACTGGAAAAGTTTTCATTTGATTTGTTTTCGAAAATCCTGCCTGCAAAATTAGTCGGCTTTCTTTTAGTGCTCAAAAGTTCTTCGCTTATGAAATTTCAAACTTTCGTTGTATTTTCTCTACCAATTTAGTCCTCTTTCAGCGGAAACATCCTCCCAAAGAGAATCAACCTCCGCGTCGAGCACATCAAGCCATCCAAGTGCAGAATCGACTTCTTGAACCGCGTCAAGTCCAACGATGAGCAGAGAAAGGCCGCCAAGGTCGCCGGAAAGCCAGTGCCAGCTCTCAAGAGACTCCCAGTCGTCCCAAGAGGAGCTCACACCGTCAGCACCAAGGACAACACCCCGGAACTTCTCGCCCCACTCCGCTTCGAGATTGTTGCGTGATTTTGTTCATAAATTGTTTGTTATAAACCTGTTACATGAATCCACATGTGTCAGTGTCTATGGGATGGGACGTTGTCATGTCCAAAACTGCTGATCATCAGATTGAGTTATCTGAAGGTCCGCTTCTCTGTTTGATCATCTTATTTGCAAAATTAATGTGCCTTGGCTCTCAAATCCCTATTTCATCCTTTTTCTTGCCTCGATTATCCGGATAATTCCCATTTTGTAACAAGAAGCGAGCGCGTGCTTGTTCAAAAATTGCCTGCTCTTCTTGCTGCTCCATTTGCTAATCGAAAAGAGCAAGAGATCAGCGAGCGCCAAAGGTTCAAACTCGCAATTTTCCGGGAATCTTCCGGAAAACAGCAGAAAGTTCAATTAGATGATGAATGGAAAGCGGAAAATAAGAAAAAGTCGTGGGAAATAACAGGGAAACTTTGTTTTCAAGTTGGCAAAAATCTGACGAATTTATTTTGAAAATTTAGTTTTTTTTTAAATTTTATTCAATTTAACCAAATTTCGTTTCATTTTTATTTGTATTGTTTCCAGATTATTTTTGATTTCTAATTTTAAATTTAATTTTAATTCCTCATGTCAGAACAATTGGATTTGTGCTTTGAGACCCATTTTGGATATATTTATTGGTAAGAATTTAAATTTTCCTGCTTTTTTTTCATATTTCCGTGCAAAATGACGTCACAAAGTGTCCGGACGGCTAGGAGATGGAAAAAGCGACGCAGACGATCAGGAAATGGAAAACAAAAATTGGAAGGGCGATCTACTGCAAATGCTCAAGTTTCGTTGGAATTTGGAAAGAAAATTCGAAGAAAATTGGATCAAAACTTTAAATTAAATTAAATATTTCAAAAATTTGATTAAAAAAAAATAAATGAATAAAAAATTTTGATTTTCTTCTGTTTTTCTTCTTATTTTCGCTTCTCCTCCAACCCTCAATTATACAGAAGGTCGGGGGAGAAGTGGGGGGAAGGAGGAATCAAATCAAACCACCGGGTCCAGGTGTCCCGTCTGTTCGGTTCGGTTCGGTTCGGTTTGATTCCCCCCTCATTCCCCCCTTGCGCTCGTCTCCTCTCCCATTCTCTCCCTTCCATCGAGTCAGTTCACTGCACCAGCAGGCCGAATGTCTGCGTCTCCATGATACGTGCAGTGTCTAATTGGCGGCCCGGTGGGAGAGAAAGGACTGCGCTGCGCGCTCCTCCGGCGCTTACGCTTACTCGTCTTCGAACAGAAGAGGAGAGGAGAGAATGGACGGCGGCGCGGAATAGGGGGCGGATGGGTCCCGAGTGGAAAATTCAGAATTTAGAAAAAGAAGAAGAAGGAGGAGTTCATTGTTAACCTGAAATGTTCAAGTTACCAATGAATTTCTGATTCTGAACTTTTTTTTTCCATTTTTCCACTCGGAATCTGTTCTT